>JBBCBC010000042.1:3676944-3860414 GCA_037126765.1 Stenogyne calaminthoides
ATGATCAATTCACTTTCATCATACTCTTCATATGTTTAAAAAATAAGTACATTTCACCCCTATTTTGATCAACCATTTCCCTCCTAACTATTTTCCTCTTCTCATCAATCATTCATTATTTCTCACCAACAATTTTTTTTTGCCCCTTTATTCCAAAATTGCAGCAAAACACTCAATAATGTACCTGGGACAGCCTCCCTTCGTCTCCCTTCCTCCAATATATCCTCTCTTTCATCATGGGGGGGGCGAAGGATTCAAGAATAAGACCCTGAACCAAGAGCTTGATTTGATCCTGCCCCTGCTTATTTTTTTTTTTTTTTGTCGACGATGAGTCGTATTTATATTCAATTGTATCTCTCTCAATCATGTAGTCTGCTGAGAGCTTGAGACCTATTGCCATGTAACTCTTCTCGGCCATTTTCTTAGATTTATGATGTGATGCATAGAGCTGGAGGCTTGTTCCCAAACGCTGATCAATCCCCATCTGCCTTTTTAGAGTAATTAAAGATCATATGAAGTATATGCAACTGTCTTGTGGTTTAAGATTTTTTTTTTCTTCAAGTAATTGCAGAGATGATTTCTTATTCGCAGTTTAATTTTGGTAAAACTAGAAGGTTTCAATTTCTTAAATTGCGTTATTCTTTTTTTTTTTTCAGATTTTTTCATTTTTTCAAACTTCTTTAGTAGTATCATAAATACTAGTAAAGAATATATGAATAAAGCCTATGCAATTTTTGTGAATTGCAACAGGAATTACTCAAGTTGGTTATCTTTGTATCTTGCTTTTGAATACAAAATTGCTATTCGTGGGTAGTACGAACTTACGAAGTATAAATATGTTCTGACATATGTACTTTTTTCAGGTTTTCCCACGAACATTACTTCTTTGTTGCTTAAATGACTTTTTATAAAATTTTGTTGATTAATCATTTAATCTGACTTAGTTTTCGTCAATGAGATATACGCGACATATTTTCTTGAATGTTTATTTTTCATTTAATTAAAATTTAAATTTTAGCTAGTACTAAAAAATAAAATATGTCAAATAGTTCTATGAATTCAATTAACATTTTCTCCATACCTATATTAAAATTGTATTTTTATCAGAGTATCTTTATTTGGGAGTATTTGATAGTTTCGCACGGTAAAGGCATACAATACTTATTAAATTAAATTAATTTTCAGGGTATATGGTTGGGTGGCATATATAATTCAATTTCTTGAACTCATAAGTTAGAAGAAGGAAAAAAAAAACAATTAATTTTATATCCACAAAATTTTAAAATATTCATTTAATTGAGTAACTATATTTTTGTAAGCTTTATAACGTTATATATGTACAATATTGATAAATATAAGGATTTGCCAAACAAAATGGAAAAAAGTTAATGCAATAAATATATGGCTTTCACTGATAAGGTCCACCGCGCTCAATTTTTATTTTTTTAAATGATAAGATCCTTCAACTTAATTCCCGTTTTAATGTAAAAGTCATGATTTTTTTATTTGAGCGTTAAAATTTATGATTAAAATATAAATAAAATAAAATAGATCAGAATTCAATTAAAATTGCGAATACATAAAACCTGCTCGAAGGTTTTTTTTTGAGGAAAAAAACCTGCTCAAAGTCAGTTTAAATTAGTTCATTCTGAAACCCCACGGTTTCTTTCTCCTCAAACCTCTTTCTTCCAGCACAAACCACTGTGGAGCATGAGAGGAAGATTAGGCAGCAGCGGCGGCGGCGGAGCCAAATTTAATTGAGCACTGAACACCAAATCCTCCTGGTCGTAAGCTGGAATAAAAAAACGCCACCGTTGAAAAAAATGGTGGAGTACCTTCCAATCTCCCATTCCACAATTATGCCTCCGCCACAAGCGTCAAACCACTACCAAACGCGGATAGTATTATGCAGACTTGAGAGAAGAAACGGCGCTACATTGCGATGAGTTCAATGATGATTTTTGACTTCAATTACATGAAGAAAAAAAAGGAAAACTGATGAGAAGGAGAGAAATTGCAGTGGATTAAAGCTCAACATTTAAGGCGTAGGGAACACAGATACAATGAGGAAGTGGCGGGTGGGTCGTCTCCTCTCTTTGGCATCTGTTAGTTCTTTCGGGAGAAGTTGACACCTTCGGATCAAGAGATGTCAACGTGATGGTATCTATGGAGAAAAATTTTATTTTAGAATTTGACTTGATGAAGCGCAACATTAGTGGAAAGTTTAGTGGAAATCGAAGAAACTGGGGAAATGTTAGAGGTTAAGGAGGCCGTGAATTGGAGATTGCATGCCAGGTGGAAGGTCATGCTTAGTGAATGGAGGAAGGTAAATTTCAAGGATGTGGGTGTAAGCGAGTTTAGTAAGAAAGCTAAAAGTGGCAGGGAGGTAACAAGGAGATCATCGGGCCAATGCTGATTTAGGAATATTGAACCCATTGAACAAATAAAGAGGAGGGTCATTATGCCGTTCTATCATCCCATACAGATATGTCATAGCTGGAGGAAACCCACAGTGTGGATTTTTACTGCGGGGGCCGCCAGGATGTGTTCTACCAGGTCGCTGCCATTGTGTTAATAATGAGAGATCGGAGTGCCATTTCCATGTACCTGGCTATCAATTGGTTTGAGTTTGTGGTATTGCACAATATTGATATTCGATAATTGATTATTAAATATTGTAAATGTCAGTTGTAAGTGTATTTACGGGCGTTGGAGGCTTTCACCCAGAAGCTATTTCACAATGACTTTCTTACACGAATCTCTGAAATCATAAAGTGTCTTTACTTTGTGATCGAGACTGAGTAAAGTTCATACGAATCCAGTTTCTTTGGAGAAGGTACCAAATAAATGTATTCCTCCATTTTATAAATCAGTTAAAGTTTAATTTAAAAGAGATCAGTGCTCTGATTTATTGAATGGTAATTTTAGACGTTTGTGTTTTATCTGAAAAATTTAATAACGAATTAGCTCTACCTATCTAATAACACATGTAACAGATTCGACATGACATTTGATAATGGCTTAATCAATATTCACTGATAAGTTTTCTTTCTCCCACGTTTAATTCTTCTCACTAAGAATTGGGGTTTGTGTCTCAATTCAGATTCAAGAAACTAGAAGGATTATGTAAACTTGTTATGGAAGCCTTGGGTGCCTCCTTGCTGAATTATTGATCAGCCATACTTTATGTATGTTGGTACTCTGAACAGCTGCCTGTGGATTTGAATTTAGAAGCCATGTTCAATAGCTTTGATTTAAAACTTTAGAATGTTGTTTACATTGATATGCTGTATTTGTGAGTATCTTATAGTGCTTTTCTTGACGCTCAAATTCTCATTATATGTTCTGAAATGACACGTGATCCTTCCTTTGAAAATCTTCACCTAGATTCCTTTATGGCTTATTTTCAAACCTAAGTCTCTATATGGAGAGTTCTCTATGATATATTTTGGTACATGACTTTGTTAAAATTTGTGCTTGTATAACTTAATTAAAGTCCATATCTGAGGATTCAAGACATTCTTTTTCTCTCCTTTCTCGCCAAGTCCTGAACTTTTCTGTGTGCATCTAAAGAGAACATTCAGAGCGTACTCTCAAAAGCAAACAGGACAGTACTATCTATTGTATTTATTGACGAAATTGATGCAAATTGTTTTAAAAAGGAAAAATTGCGAGAGGGGAATGGAGTCTGATGACACAGTTATGATTTGGTATGGATGAATCATGCAAGCCTTACAAAATCTATCCATGATAATGTGGGTAATGAAAGTTCTCAGCAGCAGACCTGGCTGTGCCAGGTGATTGCGCAACTAGCAACTGATGCTGTTGACCTCAAGATTGAGGTGAGTGCGTGCGCCTGCTGATTTATTGATCTTGAAATTGTTTTGACCCGGATGAACAAAACGCGTTCGGTTGGAAATACTGCCGTTCTAACGCCGATCTTAAAGTTGAAGGTGCTTTGATATTTTGAAAGTAGCTAGTCCACTCCGGTTTTTATGGGAGCAGATTTAGAAGCACTAGTTAATGAGGCTGCTAACATTGCAAATGGATAGAATCATAGACAAGAGAAAGAACAGATGAATGGGGCTCATGGTGGAAGATTGGTGAAGCTCACCATTGTTGAGTGAAGAGATAAAAAGCATAGGAATATCACTGGCAGATTTGAGGTGTATCCTCGCATTTCGTGCCCTATACTGATGTGACGCTTATGTTCTCGGTTCTTTCTTTTCTTTTCCTCAAGGCTTTTGAGAATCTTTAGAAATCTCCCTTTAACTAATATTACAAGTCTGAACCTCTAATTCTTTTCCTCTCTGCTGCTTAACTAAAGATTTTGATGATTAGAAGAAAGGAAATGATGTTGCTGTGTGACAAACACATCAACGCAGAGATAAACCAATAATTTATTTTTTTTCATCATTCTTGTCTTTGCTTGTTGGTCTGCAATCTACTGACCTCACCTTTTCTGATTTTGAAAACTCTGCACAGTAAGTTAAGAGTTACAGTTTTAGGGCATTCATACTGGTTGGGGTTGGGCATATGGGCATATGCATCCTGAAGTGAATATTCTCTTTATTATTTATACATTTCTTTCCCAAAGTTCTTAGCATAATAACCAAATTTGTATTCCTCTTCATTTTTGAGCCTCTACATGTCAATTCACCGCAAATGCCCCATAAACCGGATTTCTTATTTTCGTATGCTTTGGCATCTGCATGAAGAGACATTTAAAGTCGCATATCAAGCTTATGCTGCACACCCCAAGAAAACTAGAGAATCTCTTTGTCTTCAACACCATCCAGCCTGCAAAATATTGCAAGTGATAAAAAGTTCTTCAAAAAATGGCCTCAAAGGGCATCTCATTTTCATTTCTGGACATTTGGAGTTTTGTTGTTCTTTTCATTGTGGTCCTAGTTTAACATTCTCGCTCTGTTGCTTCGTTGTTGGTTTTGCGTATATTAGACGTTGCTTTAACTTTACAGCAAGCTGCTAAAAATGTTCAACCTTCTTCTAGAAGAAAGGATTTTTCTGATGTACCAAGTGTGAAGTGGGATACGTTGAGTCTTCATTCATTGAGACAGGCTTTTGACGTTATATTATAAAGTATAAAGTTTCCTGAATTATGAGGTATCTTTTTGATATCTTAGTATCAGGCTGATTTAAATGGTTTTGCAACTAGGTCCACACCCGTTTTACTTTTGGAGTTTCTCACTAGCAACAAGCTGAACTTTTTACATACTTATATATTATCAGAGCCGTGGTGTCGAAATAAGTTATCAACTTGGCAGGGGACTTGGGTTGGACCTAGAGACAGGCTTTTTACTTTTTGGTCCTCCTGGCTGTGGAAAAAGACATTGATAATATGGCTGTTGCCAATGAAGCAGAGGCCTAGTTTCATACATATCAAGGTTACTGTTTTTAATTATATTTCTCCATATTTCAGTTGGTGACAAAATTCTCCGTTCTTACTGTATTACTTTTGTTCTACATCAGGGTCCTGAACTTCTGAATAAATATGTTGAGTGAAGCGAAGTTAACAGAAATCAAACAATATTCAGTCAGACAGGACATGTTCCCCATGGCTACCTTTTCTTTGATGAGGTGCTTCTTTTATTCCCATCTACCTGCTGATTTGAGTGGGAATTATGTGTCATTGCAACTTTAAAAGCCATTTTCTTTCTATGTTCTTGTGTAATACTCTGTTGAATAGCACTTTATGGAAGTAAGCATTATGGTGAAAAGTTTGAAATTTTGCGTGTTATCATGATAGCACAATACTAGCATTCATTGGGTTCATGTCAGCCCTCTAAATTGTATGTAAATGTCTTTCAACATATCATCTTCAGCTGAAAAAATATGCATACAAAGAAGTAGATGTGGAATAAGATCAAGACAATATATACTTTTCAATGTTCTATACTAGTCCTTCTGTTGATGATATAATAATCAGCAGACACCAGGATAAGGTACTCTTTAAACTAGGTGTAAACTCAACTAGTTAATGGTTAAAATACGCTGAACAAGAAAAAGGACCTAGAAACTTTAAGATCTGATCAAGATATGTCTCAAATTATTTTGGTCATTGGATTAATATTTCATGTTGACACATGCTTTTCTATCAGGTGGATGCATTAACCGCAAAGCATGATATAGAAGGGGAAGGGGTTGTTGGCCGGATCTTGAAACAGGTTAATAAATTTCCAAAAATTTCTTGCTTATAATGTACCTTTCAGACTATTCATTGAGAATAGACGATATCTTCCATTGTAGCTACTGATAGAGCTGGATGCAAATGACCAGAGAAAAGCGTGTTTGTGGTGGTGCTACTAATAGTAGGGGTTATTGCTCAAAGGTCTTCTTTGCACCGTCCATTTTCATCATTTCATCAATCCTCTGCCCTATGAAACCTCTACTATTGCTGCAATTTGGCAGGCTGAAGTCATCGATCCTGCGTTACGCGTACAGGAAAATTTGGGAAGCTAGAAGTATGCCTCTACCTAGTGCAGATGAACGGGAATGGTGTTGAAATTCTTGCTCAAAGACATAAGCCTATAGACCCCACTGTGGACCTCATACATAGGAAGAGATTTGTATGTTTTAGAAAATCTCAGTAGTGGGTATTGGACTCATCTGGTTTCGGTATATATATATCTCCTTTCTGCCTTTTAGTTCTTATTTAATCCCTTTGAAAGACGTACCTTTTTTAATTTTGTTTAAATGAACAAGGGTTGGGCAATTTCTTCTCCTAGTTGCATAATATTTTCCTTGGTATGGATTTTCCAGTTTTTTCTTCTGATAAGTTGCATGTTTTCCGAAATGATAGATGAGTGAAGCTACTTTTGAGTGTGCTGAAGAAAGGAGAAGGCTTGGAATTTCTAGCATACCCATCAAAGACGAACATTTCAAGAGTGCATTGAAGAAAATTTCTCCCTCTGTTACGAACAAGCAAATACAACATTACAAGATTTTGTCGGAAAGCTTGAGAGCTGCCTAGAGTATTGCTTCAAATGTTCCCTGTGAAGGAGGTGAACGTGTTGTGATCAATAGAATAGGTATATACATATATTATATATAATGCATATTTCATTCTTTGTATTGGGGGAGGAAGTTTTTTTCATTTCCTGATGATTTTTGAAAAATAACTCATTGTTAGCTGACAGTGGCGATATTTTCTTTTCCTTTTTTATTTTATTTACAAGTGTATCGAAGCAAACAAGTTATGGCGTCTCCTTTTCTATTAGGCATGTTTTAGGAATGAGGACCTCTCAATGGAGTTTAGTTTCTTGATGTGAATCATGGCATAAACATTTTCCAGATATTACGTGTAGTAAAATATGAGACGGAGATTAAAGGATGCATGTGTATAATTATACAAACATTATGTGATTTCATTTTTGTACAATAATTGTGGGATTGCAAAGAGGCCTTTTTAGACTTGTAATAAAACTTGTATTCTAGTAAGGTAAACGTCATTTCGAGATTATGTTTGCAGACCCTAACAAAAATACTCTGAACCATTCAGATAGTAAAGTTGCACTACAAAATGTGATCATAAAATGAATAACACAAGAGTACCTTGACATTTAATACATATATTACATGTAAGTATGTAGCATATAATCTGAATAACACAAACGTAACTTGACATTTAAGAATCGCCAAAAATTCTGGCGCTTATGCCTAAAATGAGAATGGTCTTCGAGGCTCTGACTCATCATAAATTGTTAAAATGGATTCGGTTCATATATTTAAATAAAGACAAACTCGTATGAGGCAGTATTTTACTGCAATATAAATTATACTACCTCCCAAAGATAAAGTCATGCCCAACTTATACCCGCCTAATCTTTGTATACATCTCTTGTCACAGCGCTACATAAATGAGCCTAAAGGTAGCATTTCTTTCTATTTATTACATAATAGAATGTTGGGAGCTTAACCAAAAAAACAACGTTACTATATACACACGTACGCCCACAAGGTTTAACTGGAAAATAAAACCAGTTGGTTTTCATGGTTTGTCCTACAGTAGATGACAACCAACCTATTTACAAAGCTAAGATTTCTTACATTAAATAACGATATATTTGTACCCAGTGCTAAAGTTCACTATTTAATTCTACCAAAAAAGCCCACTATTACACTGTGATCAGCCAAGGAATGTAGTGTCAAAAGATACGATAATTCACTTTTGCCAAAAACACGACTTTTCAAATATCAAGCAACACTGTATCCAAGGAGGATTCTGATAACATTCTCCAATGGCAAATCCCATCTACGTTGCCAACTCCCAACAACTTGTTCATCTTTTTGTTAGCATATCAACTGAGCAAACATTCCCAAAAAATCACCTATGTAAGGTGCAACGCCAGGTTAGTGAAACGTCTCTCTCTCAATATGTAACATATGTATATACACACATATGAAAGTGTTAGTTAGAACACAATCATTGAACATTTAATGGAGCCAAACTGGCATTGATGTGGCGAGCACAATCATCATCCACATCAAGATTTGGCTCCAAGGGAATCCACATATATACAGTTCATTAGCAAATAAATGACTTCATATTTGGTTAGAAATGAAGTGTTGAAATAAAAAACAAATATTTTTGACAAGTAAAAAGCAGTAACCCCGTCTTCTGCATATAGATAAGCATGGATTGCAGTGGGGTCCTCCAAAGTCAACCTCACTCTGTAGCGCCATTAGAGACTGAAATCCTCAGCCCTCCATGGGCATATTCGACAACTCAGACTACCCTGGAAACCACATCACCTAGATATAAATTTGGAAGTAGCATAATGTTATCTACAATTCATCATTCAAGATAATTTGTGATGCATACGTGACCCATTCAGTTATGTGTATCTTAGATCAGAATTTTTCTGATAATTGTATATGTGAAAGTCACTGCTGGAAAAGAACAAAAAATTTCCCTCAGAAATTGCAGCACATGCTAGCATGAAAATTACTGATAAAATCTAGCAAAACTTCTGCAAAGCCTCACTCTTCAAGTTAAAATAAAAAATCCATCAAACGCGAAACCAATCAAGGTCACATTTCATCTTCTCTATAGAAGGGAACAGAAATGTCATGAGAAACGATACATGGATTACAATCTGCTCATCAATCAATGTAATATTCAAAATGACAAGTATTCAAGTATGGTGCTCCTTGGTAAAGGAACAACAGTACACATTTGTGATGATGGAAACAACGCAGTTAAGATTTAAAGGAATAATACATGTCTTAAAATTGCTAATATGTTTTTAGACAGATCAGCTGAATGTGAAAGAGAGACTAATGAATTTACCTCGGGATGAGTGAGAACATCCAACAAAGTCACAAAGGCATCATCAGGATGTCAGTCTCTAATATTAAAAAAAAAATGTTAATGAAATGAACCATCACCATTATGAGCATAAAATACAAAGGTCGTATGACAATAGAGACAATACCTGTTATGGAGAACCAAGAAAAATGAAAGGCATCCTTCTCCATTTAGATATGGCCAGATTTATCGTAACATCTTTCATGTTATATCACTAGTAAAATTATAACAAAACACAAATACCATTTACATTTTTGCTTGCCATCAACTTGAGCCATTAATTATTGAAAACATCAAACAATTTTTGCTTTGTTACCTGAATAAAACTTAAAACAAAATATAATATAGCATATATATGTAGCAAAAATGAATGAGACTCTAATAACCTTAGGCGGTCAATCACAGTGTCATCGTCATCTGCCCAGATAACAAATCTTAGTAGGGCATCAGCACAGCCATCCATAATGCAAGAACGCACTCACATTTGCTTTGATTAACTTCACCCATCTGTTGGGTTTAAAATAATGAAGGCCAGCTTCTTATCCTTGACATAAGACATCTCAATACGGATTCCAACGGTTGGAAAAGTACACAAAAATGTCCCTTGATAAAACGAGGGCTCAAGCTGCAAAGGAAGTAGATTTTTCATCCCGCATCTTCCAGTCTGAAATAGTAGATTATATGACAGAGTATTAGTTCGAAACGACTCTTAAGTATACAAAATGGCAATTTCAGATAGCTATGTCTTTGATGAGACAAGCACCAACATATAATTAAAATTATCGAGATGGTGAGCTGGTCCAACAGTCAGGTTTTTATAAGCAAAGAGAGAATAACTATAATAATAAACAAATCACAATGAACGTAGATATCATTATTATTTATTAGCATGCTCAAAATATATATAGCTACAGGCCTCTAATATGACAAAGATTAAAGAAGAGAAATGAGCAATCAATCACTAATAACATATTAGAAACAACAACCACTAACTTGGCTACAAGAGGAGCTGGTGGTGTGTCCGTTCCATCCCAAACAAAGAGCATCGGCTCATTGTCATTGACGTCAACATGCAAAATCTCTCAAAGAGACCAAAGAAAACAACACATAAGGACATGAAATCACCAAATGAAGAACGACCAACAACTCATTAAATGTGATATGCATGAATTCTGCATAAATCTGAATATTACCTTGCAAAGCAGAGTAAGATCTTCAACTTCCGCAATCTCCCTCAAGAACAATGGCACATTCAAGGCTGTCAAGAAAATAAATAAGCATACAAAACCAAGCAAAAGTTACACTCTTATATTCAACAGTTCCAAGTCCACTTTTCATTATGTTTCACCAGAAAACAATGCTTAAAAAGCAAAATGAGAACTAGTCTGAAATGATTCCTTCTGGAAAAATAATTGAGAACTAGTCTGAAATGATAAAATATTATTAAACCTAAAATATGACCAAATATGTGGATTTATATGAATGAACTAACAAGAAAACACCTACGCTTGATAATTTGAACGGGTGAATTCCTCCAACCCCGCGATGAAATACTTGTTCTGATCTCTCTTCATATCTTGGTAAATCCTGATAAGGCTTAGATCATTAGTACCAGAGTCTTCCATCCGAATAAGCATAACTCAGTACTTCTTGTTGAACAAAACAAGGTTCCGGATTCGGAAGTTTTGATCTGTAAAATTCACAGGTAAAACCACCAACATAACAGCAAAGAGAAAAAAACCCACAAAAATGGTAAAAAACAGAAGGAAGAGGCAGTTCATTTTAATAATATGATGAGGTATTTAAGTCACCTTAACCCGATAAACTATAAGTATATCAACATTCGCAAACCAGGGAGAGTCTCCATACTTTTAGTAAAAAATGGACGTACATCCACTGTCCCGCGATTCATCAATAATCTTCTGCCATCGAGCAAAAGCAATCTTTAACATAACA
The DNA here is from genome assembly GCA_037126765.1 of Stenogyne calaminthoides. Taxonomy (NCBI): domain Eukaryota; kingdom Viridiplantae; phylum Streptophyta; class Magnoliopsida; order Lamiales; family Lamiaceae; genus Stenogyne; species Stenogyne calaminthoides. The sequence goes on from JBBCBC010000042.1 coordinate 3,688,229, forward strand.
CCAAATAATCGATTTTCAGCGGGACAATTTCGCAAGGAATCACTACATCAGTTCTTCCAAGAAAAACAGAGATAAATTACCGGTTCCTTTTGGTACGATGGGGAATACTAGGATCGACTACCATCGCCGATAAGATTGAGTTTCTGATTAACGCGAGGGCAATGCGTCCACAATTCACGCAAACTTGTAATCCTTACTTGCCATTTCAGAAGAAATCGAAACCCTAGTGAAATGATTTGAGTGGAAAAGTTTTGGTACTTTTGTGAACTTTTCGAATCAATAAATTCCAAATTGTTATTTATTAATATTTTATGTAATAAAGTGATAAAATAATAAAATATATAAATAATTTTATTATTATGATTGAGACGAAAATATAAGTACTTTACCATTATGATTAGGACGGAGTATATATATATATATTTTTTACTCTTGCATTGAGTTCCCGCCTTGAGACATGCAAGCAAATAGAGCAGTTTTAAAACAATTTTTAAATCACAATATTTGATTCTCGAAATTCCCTAAAAAAGTGATGCCAAAAACGTTTCATTTTTTCGAATCCACCACTTTTTCAATGATTTTGGCCCATGCTACATTCATACTTGATGCGGTAAATAAAAAGATGTGATTTGAATACTATTAATTGAATTGAAATAAAAAAATAAAGTATATAAGAAAATGATAGACCCCCACATGTGTATGTGGTGTAAAAGGACTGCCCAGCAATGTAGGATAGTCAAAATTCTTTCTACCTCCAATTACTTATCACTTTATCATATAAAATACTAATAAACAACTCTTCCTACCCCATCACTTTATCACTATTCCACTAAATCCTTATGAACAGTAAAAATATCATTATGATTAAGACGGAAGGAGTATATCGCTAGTGAAATTTATTCATGATATATAGCTTATATTATTACATTTATAAATTAATATTGCTATATTTATCAATAAATACTATTACATTTATAAATTATAAAACTACTAAAAATGGGACAAATATGCGTATGCCATCCGTTAATAAAAACTAAACAAATGTTTTCACCATCAACACCGAAACAAATAATTGCAAGTTTACTGTCACCACCAAAGAAGATAATTGCAGGGGTAGCCGCCTCATTAATAAAAAAGTCGTTTGCTAAAACACAGGAAAACAATAAACTTGAAAGTTAATGCGTGACGGAGGGAGTATCATATGTCAAAATGGCCCTCTCCTCAAGTCCAACTAAAATCCCCCACATCAATTTTATAATTCCATATTTGATTGACCTCTAATCTAAACCAAAATACATTAAAAAATCCATATCATATGAGTCATCTCACGCTCTCACAAGACCACCATCAAAGCATTTTATTTATTTTTTGGTGCACGACGGCAAAAATGATGAATGGAACTAGCTGTACAGGAAAAATAAAAGAAAAAACGTCCGATCTAGTTTAGGGGTTCCCCTCATAGTTTAAGGGCTTCTTTGTACCTTTTCCCTCATAGTTTAAGGGCTTCTGTGTGCAGTTGAAGAATATTAACTTGTTCAGTTAAACTATGACAGCCATGTCCTTAGCTGAATGCACCTCGTCTTTATCGGATTTTCTTCTGCACAGTTGATGCTGCTGTTTAACCAGAGAGGCCTGATTCTCATAACTTCTTTATCCACCTTCCTTTTTGTCACCCTCAATCCTGAAAACTCAACATATTTCCAAGTCAGAAGAATATATTCTCATATATTTACAACATTATTATTTCAGGCAGAATCTGTTCATTTATCTATGTCATTGGAAGAGCTCAAAGCAAAAGAGAATACTTGGGTGCAAATTTAATACTGTTCAACGTAAACCACTACTGAATACTTTTAGCACAACTGATGCAATTTCAGAGAGATGCACAGTGCAACTAGCATGTACAAGTATTTACCAAAATAAATACAATCTTCAAAAGTAGTTCTTGCACATATCCCGATTTTTTACCTTTTCAATGCAGCGCACGGTGTCTAGTGTGAAGAAATATAACAGCTCACCTATACAGATGACCTTCCGTGTACCAAAAGAAACAAAATGGGCAATTTTAATTAGTTCGTCAACTAATCCAGTGTAAGGACAGTTGAAGCTGAGAGACACAAACCTTGCGATTAAATGTCCTTATGGCGGGAACAACAGGTGGTTCCTCATCAGAATCTCCAGTGCTCAAGATTCACAGCCCGTGTAGAGAGTAATTGCAAGTTTCATCGTCACTATTAAGAACAATAAATATTATGCTTGGAACCTAGTTGTAAGAAAGATGAGATTAATTAAGTCAAATTATTACCAATATCAGGCCTTTGTAATATGTTGACATAAATCTTTCAACTGTCTTTTTACCTGATAAAAAGAACTGGCAGAGTTAGTGGAAGGAAAATCTTTGAAGCATGCATAATTAAAGCACATATGGCTTGTATCGTGGTCGTAGCAACCCAAAAGAAGCATACACCAGGTGGTGATGAAACATTTGTTGATTTGTCTAAAATAAATGTTAACCAAATAAATGGAACTTCAATTTTTGGTGAAAGCAACGATGAATCAAGGTTAACAACACTTCCCTCTCCAGACTAACAAGCGAAATAGTAATGTGAGCAAGATGGTTTCTATTTTTGCGTTTTGATTCTCCTGAAAAGCACCAAAACAATAAAAGTGCCTGGTTTTGCGATTATTACGGAGATATTACCCCTTTATCACCTTCATCTGGGCACTTTGGACATCGCAATTTGAGCCAGAAATCATTAGAAGATCCAGCTTGAAATGTCTTCTTGCTTTGTATTGATTAATATTGCATACTGAGAAAGTACATATAGGTGACCATTGAAGGTGCTCGATGTTAACGGGCATGGCAAAATCAAAGGTTCACAACCCGCATCTGCAATATTAGCATAGCACAATTCCAGTAAATTCTAGTTTTGCCTCAATTTTTAACAAAAAAGCAAAGAAGACACCCATATAAAAAAGATACTAGTTGTATCACCCTAAACTAGAAAAGATTCAAACATATGCTAACATACAAAAAGGAATCTGAAAAGCAAGCAAGGAACTGTATGCCAAAAGAAAGAATATAATTGAGAAAAGATTATTACATTAGAAAACAAAACTAGAATCGGAGGAAAATCATATATAGTAGATTAGAAATGAAATAAATATTTTTCTATCTTTGCAATGTTTTCAGTTACAAAACTTGTGAAAAATGCTTTTCATTTCAATAGCCAAAACCACAGAAAATAAAACAGAAGACAATGGATATATCATACACACAATTGGATCTTTACATTAATATGTATTTGATGTTTCTCAGTCAAGAAACATATGTATAGACAGAATACTTTCATACTAAGAGATGCGTGCCTCTCCTCATAGTGTGATGCAAAGTAGGATGACTCATTGCCGACAGACTCACTTGATTTAATCTGGAACTGTAAAAATTAGATTATCTCAATTAAGCACATCCTGACCAAATTGCAATCACCAATGCCTTATTAATAACACACAGGGACCATTGCCTTTGATGGGTCAAGCCCCCAAACAATCAGCCAAACGTGATGGACTTTGTACGCAGCGAATGGATGTGCGATAGACGAGATATCACGGGTGAATCTGCACATCATTGATGAAGGTTTTGAGCAATTCCCAAGGAATGTTTTAAATGCAGAATAGTAAAAAGAGCAATAACAGCATATACACGTGCAGTAGGGAAACAATACCTGCTGGGCGAGGTAATAGTCAATGTCAAGGTCCAGTTTCCTATTTCTCCTTTTAGACCACATCAGGATGCCTTGCTCGTTGGGCAATTCCTACTTAGAGGTCGAACTATTTCCCTGCTAAGTGCATACACATGCAACAAATTATCGTGTACCTATAATTTCATGTATTATGTACCCCACTCATAATACAATCACGAATTACAGCAGCATATCATACAAGCAAACAGAGAAATGAGGAAAACCCCTGAGCCAGCAAATAACATGTGTACTGTATATCCAGCAGCAGAACAACCACAGTAGTCACTACATAGAAATACTCATACATTTTTCAGTCTACGTGCCACCTGAAATCCCATGAAATTTAATATATATTGAAGGGTGACAATGAATTATATAAGCAATTTATCATGCTATAAACATACTTGTACGTGAGGCTGATTGCTAGCCCAGGTATTATGCTACTTCTTAGTTTGAGTGAGTGTCTTAATGTCATATTTTATCCAGCCATATTTGCTTATTCTTCATCTCCTCTTGTACCTGCAACAGACATACACATTACTCATGGGTTTCTGCTATGAACTTCCAAAATTTTCTTTCCCAGAATAAACTTAGCACATGTACCCCCCAAAAAAACAAGAGAAAGTATCAACTTACTTCTACCAAAATGCAGGAGCGATAAAAAACACAAAATCCACCCAACAAAAGGTCATAAGATTCAAATACACAATCTTTCTTGAGAATTGTTTCCTTAAGAGGATAACAGATATGCTGCTCAAGCCTGCTCTCAAACACAAGGACTAATTTCCTAGATATATATTTGATCAGGTACTCAGCTGACAGCCATACACTGATCAAATAGCTCTTTGTAATATCATTCATACATGAAAGGTTTGTTCAAGGTTGTAATATTTCTTTTAGGATAGGAAGCAGTCGGAGGATTATTAATATCATATGACAGCTCATACATGTATATCTGTTAATCATAGTACCATATACGACCTTAATACACAACCAATCACAAAACCAGAAACAGGAAAACTATCAGGAAGTTTGGGCCTTTACCAAATATATACAAAAGATCAAAAGTACCTTCATCAGAGAATTGCAATGGCTTCAACAACATCCTCACAGGACCTGAAAGCATAATATACAACATTATATATAAATATGAAAGCTTTGGAAGTTAGAGGAAAAATTAAGTCTTGCTTGGAATGCAGACGGTAGTTAACTTACCGCAGATAATATTTTACTGAGCAAAAAATCTCCCAAGTCCTTGACAACAAGCTCAGTCACGCCGAACCATATCAAGATTCCTTCTGCTCAGCCAACCTGCTGCATCAAAAAGGAAATTGATAACACAACAGAAGACAGGGGGTGAATAGAACCAGAAGAGAAGTATAGAAGACGCTACCTCTATAGGGTTTTACCATCCTTAAATTGCAATTTGGACAGCTGCATATTTCTTCTTCTTTAGCAATAGCATTCTCTTGTACAAACCATCAAGGTCAATCTCCAAGGCACCTATATTTCTTGTTAACCTAACAAAATAAATAAAAAAGTGTCATTTTATGTCACACGCCAAGACATTGAGAAAAAAATAATCATAACCAGTGCTAGAAAAGCATATAATACTAGTTCAAGTTTATGCAGTTCAACAGAGAATATATATTGACGGAAAAATCTTTCAGTAAATCAACTTCTTTTCATGTTGTGTCCTAACTAAGCTACAAGTTTCATATAAAACAAAATTGTCAAATTTATGAACATGAAATCAATGACTCAACTACCATATTAGTTTATGTTGGGAGATGAATTTAATAAAGAAAGAGATTTTGATTAGATCCCAAAACCCCCCAGTAAGGAGGTGCGTCTGTGGATAACTTATAATGAGTCAGATTCATTAGAGTACCAGATGTTATCCAGAAATGTGGTGGTCGCTGAGACAGATCGTGATATTCTAAGACTCAAGAGAAGTTTCAAGAAACTGTCAAGTTTCAGATGAACTCCGAGATATCAAGACTGAAGCAGAAACGAGAATCAAGACCTAACAGGAATCGAGGTCAAGATTCAAGCGTTGAGAAATCAAGACTAAATATGAAGACTCAAGATATCAAATTATATTCAACAGGAAGACTAGAAGTCAATGGAAGATCGTGGGTCATCAAGACTCAAGAAGACTCAAGACTCAAGACACTAAGACTAATCAAGACGGAAGAAGATCAAGATACTGGAAAGACAAGATCATCATCAAGATTTCGTGAATGATCACCTTGATAACCGTTCCGAGGCATCGAAATATCTATCCAAGATTCAGCCATCGAGAAAAACGTATCTCAGAAAATAGATACGGTCTGCTCTCATAAAAGGAACTAAAGATAAATGTTGTTAAGGTTATATCACCCTGAGATGTAACAAAAAGAGTCGTTGGAGGTTGTCTACCTTTAACTCGGAGACAAAAGTCAAAAAGACAAGATCGAGACATTATCGACACTCATGTACGACATGTCAACAACAAAAGATGTCAAGTACTTAAGTTCCAGACCAGAAAAAGGATGACTACTACATGAAAAGTACCATTTTAAAAATGCATTGCAGTGAGTCCTTCAAACCCTAAAGGTAGTCGCTCATCACACACCATAAGAGAAAAAACTCATGTCTATCTCTTCCCAACTGGATAGTTTTTCAAGAGTGACCTCGTGTTTGCCTATAAATACCTAGACCCTCTTACATTGAAGGCCATGAAATTTGTAAGCAACTCAAGAGCTCAACTTATGGTCAGAAGTTGAATCACCAAAAACCAAGAATTTCCTGGGGTAAGGCTTATTTCACAGAGCCCATTCCACTGCCTAGGCTTGATATATCCAAAGCTTAGCTCTAGATATCCTGCCTTTCGCATTGTTCTTAATAAAAGGATATCTCATCCTGGGCTGGAAATCAACTTCAAGAAACCCCAAACCCTTCGAAGGGGTAGTTTGAGTGTGATTGTTTTATAGACGTGAGTCAGAAAGAGCTAAGAAACTGCTGCCGAGGTAGTCGTAAAGCTCTAGAAATATAGTTGAGTAATCTATCTCTCGATGTACGTAGTTGTGTGCTTTTTTGAGTTAGTAAACCAGCGGCGAGTCGAAAAGTCAGAAGATTAGTAAACCATGCTATATAGTCTAAAGCCTTATGCATAAGGATTATGAATTTCTCCAAGTGATTGAGGGCGGACGCAGGAGCTTCGGAGTCTCCGAACCACTATAACTCTTACCGCGGTTCTCTTTGCTTTCGTTTTGCTTTCTGATTAATCACAGCTGGTTCTTAAACTTAAAGCATATTTTCAACGATATTCAGCTGGAATCAACCCACCCAAGTCAGAGAGATCTCGAATCGAATCACATCCCAATCATTGCTCTCTCTATTAAAAGCTAAGGTTTCTAAAAGCTTAAAACGAGTATAAACCAAGTACAACTACTCACATATCTCGAGTATAGCTAGAACAGAGAAGTTACCAAACCGAACTTCTGCTCTTCACCGAGAAGGTTAGTTATCTCGATCCAAACAACCTTCAGATCTCCTAAAACCAGATCATTGATTATCCGAGGTATCCGAAAGCAGCCTCGTGATCATCGCTCCTGGTGATTTTGACTCAGAAATGATTCGTGCTTCTGCGACTAAATCATCGATAAATTCGACCTAAGCCGACACTGCCAAGAAAGAAAAAGTTTTAAAAACACCTAACACGCCAAGATTTCATACACGCAAGACTGCTATACCGACCACAGTTTATAATTTTGCCAGGACTTTTCGCGTTGAAATAATGCAATCAAGAATATCTTCTACTCGAACTAATCACTTTTATTCTTAAGAACTGAAATCCCATCGCACTCAAACAAACTAATTCCCCATAATTAGTGTTGATGGTGGTTCTTAAAGACGTATTTATGTGGCTAATTGCATCATCAACAAAGCAATTAATAAGAGAAATGCTAAGACAATAAATGTTCAAGAACACCAATAAATGCTATGTGAACTTGTATGTTTTGCATTAATAATTTATGGTCTTTATGAGCCATGAAGTTCATATTTATAGTTACAAACTAGGGGACTTTTGCTTAAAATTCTAACCCTACCCATGCATTCAATGTGTGGTACTTTAGGCTGCCTAAACCAGACTTCTTATCTACAGTAAAAGGACGGCCGGCGGCCCAATGAGGGATGCCACCTTGCTAAATACCAACAACAATTCATTGATTTGCTTCTTTATTAGGCCAACTCGCCCCGTCAGTATGGCTAAAACGGCTTCTGTCAAGGATCCTCTGCTCAGATGTTCAGAGAGGCGAGTGAGAGCTATGCCTCGGCTGGTCGCAGACAGATCGAGGTTCCTACCCTGTTAGGTAACCCACCAAAACCATGGAGCAAGATGGCCTCTGGCACAGCCTGGGACTGCATGCATGGACACCGCTGGTCAGCCTTAATCCCCTCCAGGTCCTTCAGCAAGCAGTTAAGCTAAAGTTACCTTAATCCTGATGGCGTTACATACGGGCACAAACAATTAGCAATATAGATTCAAAAACATACCTCCTGAATGACCTTCCCTGCTATCAATTTAGCTTTTCCTATGTCATCAAGTCTAACTATAAATCATTATTGAATCTGTGTCACCATAGATAACCTGCTTATTAAAAAAAAAGACCAGTTTAGGGGTCCAGGTAGCAATTAAAGAGAAAAGTTCACATAAATACTAGAAAATAAAAGCAATTATGTGAAACCTCTAAATTCCAAAGTGTATTTTCAACAGGTCAATAGTGCTCTGTAAAAATCTCCCTTCCCTCGCAAAAAAAGAATACACAAGTTAGTTAATAGCATCTTCAGTCTAACTAACTAGTTGCAAATTTCTTACTTGTAGGGTTATAAGTTCTGCCAGGGGTTTTGCATAGAACCTGGAGTTGGAAAATCCAGGGCCCATGCATGCTGCATGTAAAAATTGGTTGAACCAAATAATAAATTAACAAAGAAACCAATAGAAGAAATAGACATAATAAAATGAGCAGAGTACGCACCTGTTGCAGTCAGCTTGAGCTTGTTGCTGTTGCATATCAAATTGCCGAACTTTGAGACCAACTGCTTCTTTTAACCATGCTTTTACCATTCTTCTTTCTTTCAAATTCTTAAGCAACTGCACAAAAATGCATTTATGTTATTCTATGAATCAAAAAGATGTGGCTTAATCAATACTGCTTAATAGTGCAAGATTGATTGAAAAAAATCAGGAGAGGAAGATTAAAATGATAAACCAAATAAAATTCTCTCATTGGACAGCACTTGCACAGGAATGCAGTTATTTTATTCTTTTCCAAACAATTTTAAGAACCAAAGGACATCGGCTAATCAATAACTTGTTTTAAAACTTAATACTTCACCTGTTCCAGTGATGAAAAATCAGGAAAGGAAGATTGAAAAGAGATCCGGAAATACATTCTCCCAAAAGATAAAATTGTCTTGATGTGTAACACTTAAAAAGGCAATAATTCTCTCAGGAACTTGTGGGCATATAGATCAAAAGATATAGTCAGATCAAGATGGGATACAAAGCTAATTTAGTCTCTTTAGAAGCACTGCCTAGAGACATGGGCGATGTATTTGAGCTAGGACAAATTACTAGGTCAGTGATAAAATGGATTTAACATGGAACACTCTCAGTGTTAAGTAAATGATCAAAACATTGTAAAGGCAACAAATGTTTAAAGATAAGAAGTGACAAGGATAAACACACCAGACTCATTATAACCTTTAGTTTGCATGTGATTAAGATAAATGCTGTATAGAGGAAGAAAAAATCATAATGTAAAGAAAACATATCCATATTTTGCATAAAGGCTTTCATTAATGAAGAGAAATGATAATAGTAATGTTTCAGCAGATTTAGTGGTCTATGAAATAACATGATGAATTAATTGGCAACTAAACCAAAAAGCAAAAAAGAGGAAAGCGATGGTCACTTCGAATTCATCACCGTAGATTAGCAATGTAGACAAAGATTGAACCTTTCACCTTTAAAAAAACATGAAAAAAAAAATTATGGCATTACGGAATTTCATAACGTTACTGCAATGCATTCTTCTACATTTTATACGTGCATAAATTTGCTAAATCATTTGCAAGTTTTGTTTCATGTTATTATGGATTAAACAGAGCTGACAAATTCATATCGGAAAAATACATGTCTCTACTGGAGAACTATAAATACCATACTTTATTTCTATACAAATGTGATTACATAAAATGGTGGCGCTTAGTGGCGAGTTCTAATCCTGGTCTCACAATTTTGATATTTAATGTATGTAGGTTTTTATATCTAAAAAATGCACAGATACTGGTTGTATTTTTTAGAAAAAATAATAGTTAAATGCAGAAGCTAAACGGGCTACTGATCTCCTGTCGTTATACCTAGAGATGCAATTCTCAATGCCTAATTAGATGGTTTACTCTGGTAGAATTCCATTCTGTATGAGATGGTAAATGGGGAAACAGGTCCATCATCAGATCTTTCAACAGTAGTAAACAAATGTTATATTCCGTAAAACACAAAAAAAGGGAAAAGATGACAAATATCTTAAAAGATAAAAATAAATTACAATGATTTTCAATTAGATGACTGGGAGCGTGCAAAAAAAGGGTCCAAAAGAGAGTAACTAAATATAACTAACCTGAATAATGGAAGGTAAAGACTATTGAAATCAGAAGTAATGTATACTTGTCATATAGTCCTTCTTTGGCTCCAACACCAAGCCACCAGTATAAGAAAGGTCCTTTCTTTGTTTCTCATGATGATTCTCTGGAAGCTCATTATCACAAATTGTCATCAGGATCTATCCCATTGCACTCAAAGCCAGGTTTTCATCCTTGTAGTATCTTTTGGAGGAAGAAAACTTTTGTCTGGGACAATAAATTTTGGCAGGGAATGCATGTAACAAGAAGATATTCTACTCTTTGAGCCCCTCGCACCCTGGAATTGAAAAAAAACACACGTTCTCAGAGTTTGCCATCTTTAAAGAAATACATCATTCTAACTCAATACAAAACTTCACCTGGAGAGTTTTATGCCAAAGGTTTCGTAATATTAGTTAGTTGACGCTGTGAGGGAAGAACACTTAGATGAAACATGAGTTCCATTGACAACCATGCATCAGTTTCCCCGTGCTCTATCTGCAAACAGTGATAAAGTGAGTGACCGCATAACGCGGATCATCGGATAAGTAGTTTCAGTTGATGATACATCGTCCACCACCCCCAACAAGAAAAATAAAACTCCCTCCCAGTTCAAAAAATAAGTCTTTGTAAGAAAGTTTTGAGGAACAAATCACAAACCTAGACTACCTAGTACTCCCTTAATTGATAATTTCTTGAATAGTGAATAGTGCCCATTATATAGATTCAAATTACATGCTCAAACTAATACAGATAAGAGTAAATTAGGAAAACTTTCACCATCATGAGATCATTTCCTGCTGTTTGCAAGTAGGAACGGCACATGACATTTGTTCACCAACCACATTACTTTCCACTTAATCCAAATCTAGAATTTCTTGATTGACCACTTAAATTCAAGTTTCCAGTGGCCTACCCGCCGCATGCCTTCCACTAATCAGCAATCTAAGATTTGTCGCTCAGACCCACTACTAATAGCTGAAAGGACAAGATCAAAATATCAAAGAAACGGGAGGGCTTACAAGTTCCATAGCTTACTCAGGACTCTGAAACATTTGGGGAATATCGCTGGAGTGAGTCTCCTTGCGTCTTTATTCAGCTGTGTCTTTGCTAGTTGTGTCAATGAGTAGCCTAACCTGGAAAGAGTAAAGTGATAATCAACAACAGACTATATGAATTAAAAAAAAGAAAACACTTGAACCAACCTCTTTTAGTAGGTCACGGAACAAATTAAAAGTGTCACATAAGAAGAGCGACTGCAATGCAGGACATTATTCCTGGACTTGCTCCTGAACCAAACACTGGGCTTCCTTTATTAAGGTTTGGCATGGTAGAGTGCCTGAGACGGCCTATTTTTGACCACGCAACACTGTCAGTGCAAGCCTGCAAAATGTAATGGGTGAGGCATTCTGAAAGCATAATCTCTGCATGAGTCCGCACACAGAAAAACTTAGCAATGAGGCAACCAGATAATACAGTTGGACTCAAAATAAAAACATGTTAAGAAATATTAACTAATGTCAACTAGGTTGATTATTAAAAAGCTAAGTGAGCAGGCTTGAGTGTTGAATCTTTTGAAGTGCAAAAAATATCCCCAAGAGTAGATCTAAGTAATAAAAGGTGAAGCCCAGGAAATTCATAATATCATTTTTGAAAAGTGCGCAGTGCCAAAGGATACATAAATACCTGGACTCTACTGTGAAGAGGACATCCAGATCAAACTGAATATGTTGTGTCCAACCAGAACATCGCTATCCAGTTTGTGCCAACTTAGTCATCAAACAATTTAATAGAGGCAACCTTTTTCGCTGAAAGGATAATATATAAACATATTGAACATATCGTTTGCAAATTTAAAAATAAAAAAAAAAATTAGTGAAAAGAAACTGGAAAAGGCGGAATCAAGTCTTTGACACAGTGCAAACAAAACTGCTTGCATATATAAAACATCTGATCCAGCCTTTTGACTTTTTTTTACCGTTAATCCTTCTTATAACCCAGTGGAAACATGATGTCTCCTTCAGGATTTACGGACGACAGTATAATGACTAAGCATCACCTGGACGGCCTAATCTGAGAGGTTACCATGGGAATATCTATCTGGAAAATTAAGAACTCAGTCGTTATTAGGTTTATTGTTATATAAATCTATAATAGAGTTGTTGCCTGATCAACCAGAAAACTATCTAAGAATACAAAATTAACCAGTTGTGCACAGACGACCCAAGAGTTAAGAAAGAATGTGATAGCTTGTCTTTGTCGGATGTAGCTAGGAGTTGGTGTTACACTTATTTTTTTTTTACACCTTCTGCATTTCTGTTGTACTGTTGAGGGTCTTCCGTCCCATTTTTAAATAAAATTTTGTTTCTTTCTCCAAAAAGAAAGCAGTGATAGCTCAATTCTTGATACATTTCTACAAGGACATATTTGATGCCACTACAGAGAACAATGAAAACTTATTTATTTAAATTAGGAAAACTGCTGAAAATGGAAAAAAGATCCTTAAACCAATTTTTACGTTAAACTAAACCAGAAACAAAGAATTTGTAGTTAGGAAAAAAGTTAGAAAAGGTGTTATCGATGAATGAATGCATCAGCAAGCAAGACTTCATATGCTATACCTTAGCCCCGTGGCAGCATACGACAGAAGCAGAACAATTTCGTTGTTCTTTTTTCTCATTGACGATAGTTTTCAAATTTGTGCCGTAACTACTACTGGAGGAATCTCAGAAACATGCTTCGAGGAAGTTGAAACTTAATATCCCGGGACATCAACAATTCAAATTTGCACCAGCTATACCTGTTTTAGAAACGTGAAAGTTGTATTACTCCTTCTTACCCGAAAACAAAATGCTTGCTTGAATACAACTTTTTCTATATGGGTCAACTAAATGAATGTACATCGTACAATATTTTATAAACCATCAATTCTTACTTATGTCCGACTTCCCTTAGTTGCTAGTTTAATTTATTCAACAGCATTTGACTCTTAAGCATTTTGTCCAAAATATAGATATTTAAATCAATAACTAACTTCGAATTTTGAAGCTCTGGATTATAAAAACAAAAAAGACAGATTTATAAAAATAACTGTTTGGGCTGGATGAAGTACTACTACACTGCATGCACAGCAGTTCTAAATAACACACAAAGTGGTCTAAAATGCCTTACACGTTTAGAATCTGCCAACTGGAGAATTTGAGATGGATAGCCAAGATGGTTGAAGAATTCCGTCTACTGTTCAGCTGTAGAGAGGTAGAATACATTTATTAATTTCATAAACATACACTGGTGGTAGAATGTTCTGCTGCGGAGAGGCTGTGAGTGGACCAAAAGGCCGAACTTTGTGAGAGAGAATTAGAATAATCTGTTTATTAAATTTCCCTCAACAGTCCCTTCACTTTTCTTTGATCGGGAAAAGCTCCCAGGCACTACATGCATCAATCATTAAATCCTTCTGGCACATATTAGTATATATGCCTTTCTCCACAAAAGTAACATGAAGCTAAATTTAACCAAAACTCAAATTCTCCTCAAGATCAGAGAGAAGACTTATCTAATGTGAGCACACTGAAGCATGAAGATGAGATGCTGTATTACTACATCTGGTAGTTAGTCAAGAAAGAATATTCTTGAAGATATCATCTCTCAGATAATCAAGAATTTCCTGATGATCAGTTATAGTGCACTATTAACAGGGATATTCCAGCTATTCTGCAAGTACGACTAAAAGGCAGTATAAATTTTACCTGTGAGAGTTCCAAACAAAAGCACGAAAATGGTTTCCTTTGGGAATCTGATGGAAGCGGTGGATCCTGTAAGGACAAAGACCGCTGATGTGAACTGAAAGTGATGGTTGAGTATGACTGAGATCAATCCCCATTCTCAAGTGTTTAAAACCATTGCAATCTAATCCCCAAGTTTTTCTTGACCAAAACTACTAATGCGTATGAAGTGAGAGAATGTAAATGAGCTTTAGCACACCTTAAACGGATAGCGGGATCTTGAGGACATAGTTCTTTCCATGAGGTATGTCTGATCTCTCAAATGCATAATTTCTCCTGAAGACAAGCACATAATTTTCAGAGTTCAACTTGCAGGATAGTAGCAAAATACAGTGATACTTTTATTTAAACAACAGAAATCAAGACGTCAATTTGTGAACTTCCATCATTTAGTTAAAGAAGTGATCCGCAGCCCATTCCTCTGCGGTCATTTTCTCATATTTCCCAAATATATCCCACTTTCTGGATCTTTAACATATGGACCCCTGGATTATGGGTGGGTCATTGGATAATATTTTAATTTCCACTTGTCATACATCACAATATGGAACATGGAATGGAAAAAAAAGCGGAGCAGATGATATCATTCGGTGATCTGGTGCATTTTTTCACCAACCTTAACAGGCATCATGCAGAAATTTACAACATGTCTTTTCCTGCAACTCTTTTGAGATTTCAGCCTTCAAACCTGATGCCAACTCCTGAGAAAAAGAAACTCCATCAACGAAAAGAATGAGATGCATAACAAATTCTTAAGTACAACATAACACCATATTACATGTAGTGAGTTAGTAATGCTGTTTGAGACTCTTCAAAATCTTTTCTAGCTCTGAAATTGTGTCTTGAGATGTATGGATGCCATTTGAGACTTCACCATCTCTCCCTTGCTTTACCAATTGTATCCTTACAAGCCATGGAGGGAAATTCGAGACTCTTCAACCTTTTCTCTAGTTCAGTAATTGTGCCATCGTGCAGGTAGGGGAACTGTTGGGATTGCATATGCGCATCTCCACATATTTTGTACAACCACAGCAGCTGTGGTATGCAGCTCCTGATTTGACCTTAATCACGAAACCATCATCAGATGCCAAATTTGAAAATCCCCCAAAACCCAAAAGAATAGGAAAAAAAAAAGAAGAAGAAGGCAACATTTATAGTGGTTGCATAAGAGACTTGTCATTTGGAGAACATTGACTGACAACAGATTCTTTGTTCTGAACATTTGGGTGCAAACTAAATAGCATAAAGTAGATATGATAACTGTACTTCAAAAAAGAATATAAAACTCCTTAGAACATTTTACGAAGATTATAGTCATGTATTTACAAGTTGCAATGGACAAACTAATATAAAAAGCAGAAGGGCTTCGCCTAGAGCGTGTGAATCAGGAGTACATATTACAGTCTAGTGCTATAAAATTACACCTTAAAAACAGATAACAATGTAAGATTAATAATGCGATTAGAAGAAGAGAAGCACGTATGTATTGATAAGTGCAATAAGAACAAATGTTACATGGTTTTATTTCCAAATAGATAAAACAGATTATCACCATAAATCTCCTCGTGTGCATCAAGCATGTAGAAGGGCAATGATCCATCAGACTCCACCGAACCAATTTTTCCTTTACTCTTTGATTTTGGAGGCCCAGACCCATCAATCCCTGCACCTCTCCAGCTTGCCACCCTACAATAGCACTAAGAGCTGGATCTTTCACCTCATCAGTTTAGCATTGAGACAAAACACCTTTTTATCCACTTCTTTTTAAGAGACTCATTCACTTTCACATCAGTTTTCATTGAGACTATTTTTTATTTATTTCCTCATTTTTTATCATGTCTTGAGAATTAGTCCCACATCCAGCGATGTGCAAATAATTATCACTATCAACAGATTTTTCAATCTTAACAGGGCAAACACGCAAATAATTATCACTATCAACAGACTTTTCAATCTTAACCGAGCAAACACTTAAATCAGTTCTCCTTCTCCTCTTTCTATCACTCTCATCAGGGGCAAACTCAGCAATCACATCATCAACAATACTATTGCATGAGAAATTATTCGGTATGTCTTCTTAAATACAGATGAAGTGAACATACTAGAGATCCTTTGCTTACCCATCAAAGCCGCCGTTGATGCCAGAGCAGATGGTTTTTTAGCACTCTTCTTCTCCGAATTACAATTTTTTTTCTTCGTTTTCGTCCTATCGGATTCGCCCTCAGATTCTTCGGAGGACACTGCTGCCCCAGAAATTGACCAATCTTCTTCCTGACCTTGGTCGCCGTACCCTAAACCATTGTCGTCGATAATAAAACCCTTCACTTATTCACGGAGCTTAGCTACGAGAACTTCATACTCATCGTCATCTACTGTGTCGTAAATTGGCTGTTCGATTTTCACCTGGAAGCCGCCATCGTTCATCTCCCGACGGCCGCCGCCACGAATAGCCTTGAGACGCTCAAGTGCATCCTTACGTGCCGACGAAGTTGCGCCGCGGGTACGCCGGCGGCTCGATTCCGTCGGAGACATTATTGTTATCTTCTCTTCTAGGTATGTGCCTAGAGAAGAAATTTCCCTCGCTCAGTCACAGATTGATCAGTGATCACTGATGTTCTGAAGGAGAGAAAAGAAGAAGCATTTCCCGCCAAAATGGTCAAATTAGGGCCCAAATATTGGTCGGGCCCATCTCTTTTGGGCTCAGAATTCATAAGTTTGTTACAAATGGGCCCAAATAAATACACTCATACTAGAGCTGGCAAACGGCCACCCAGCCCGCCCATCTGCCAAGTTATGTTCATGGGCTGGGTCGGGCGGTTCATCATCTAGTCGGGTCTATAGAAATACAGCCTAGTATTTGGGCTCAAGACCAGGGCCGGCCCAATCCATGATTTTTTATTTAATTATTTTATTTATTTTACAAAATTACATTATTTCTTTTGTAATTTTTTTTTGGTTTTTCTACCTTACCAATTTACTTTTTATTTTTCTCGACAAAAAATAATAATAATAATTATAATTATTAAAATACAATCTACAATCTTACTAAACAACATTAACTGAGTATTATCTTGTTGATTATGATGTTAATTATAATGTTAACTCGTGATTGACAAATTACAAAAAAGAATTTATTTAGCCTTTTCTTTATAGTTTGTATAAAGAATTATAAATAAAAAAAATTAATAAAAATTGTTAAGCCAAACAGGCCCATGACCTGTCAGGTACAAATTGGCCCAAGCCCATTAGGGCACGGGCAATTTAAAATAGGCTCGACTTTTTTTTCGTTTCTAATTTTTAGTCCAAATTTCATACTTGCCTCTAAGTGGGTTTCTGCCTGCCCAAATGCAAGCTCCTACCCAATACCCACCTTTTTGTTTGGGATAATCATGGCCGTGATCTCCTCATTACGTAATGGTGTTAAATATCTCCTACATATTTTTTAGATTTGGTCATGCTACGATCTTAGAACCTATAAATATAAGAATAATTTTCTTTAACATAACTCTTTTTTTTTTCAATTTAGAAAATTATATATATTTTAGGAAAAAATTAATTCCTTTTAAATTTCATTCCAAAAAATCTTATAAATATATTTATAATTAATTAATTTAAATTTAATGATAATTATATAAAATGAAAAAATGAGAACTTATTTTACAAGTAATTAATTTGCTTAATTAATGAGTACGTATTAACATGTTTAATTGATGAATACGAATATTATAACTTTTAATCTATCATATAAATCTAAACTCCAATAAAATTTAAATTATAATATGACAATGATATAAAATTTATAATTAAACTATAATATCATAATAAATTACGTAAAAATATTATAACTTAATTTTAAAATTATAATATGATATAAAAATATAAACTTTATAAATTTTATTATTACAACGTAATTTTTAATTATAATTTACTATTATGTTTCATAATGTACACTTTTTTCCTTCTATAATATCATAATAAATTATATAACATAAGTTTTAATTTTAATTTATTATTATGTTATTACTAGGTAAATATTTATATTTTTACAAAATTTTATAATGTTTTTAATCTTTTACAATTATTAATTACATATAAATGTATATTAGTTACACCAAATTTAATTATAAGTACATACAAAATTTATATTAACACGTATAAATTTTATATGTATAAATTTATAATATTTTTAAATAATGATTTTTTTTATATAACATATGTTAGTCAGTTTTTTTTCTTCTAGTAATTTTTATTTTATTAAATTTAGACTTATATATCTTTATTAAGCTTATAATATACATACTCCATGAAATTAGCAAACGTAATTATTTCTTAATCTATATATGTTATTTTAAATTAATTAATTATAAATATGTTTATAAGATTTTTTTGGAATGAAATTTGAAAGGAATTAATTATTTGCTAAAAATAAATATAATTTTCTAAATAAAAAAAAGAGTTATGTTAGGGTGTTATTCTTATATGTATAGATATTTTAAGATCAACACATGTCGAAACTAAGTGATGTAACAATAGACGCGAACATTATCAGGTACAGAAGAATCGATCGAGGATAATTGTCGGCCATTTTCATAAATGGTTGTCTTAATTTTGTTTATATTATTTCTAATACGAATAAAACAACTTTCAATATTATTTAATAATATTATTTTTTTTCTCCACCAAACACATTTTATACTATTTAATATTATTATTTCCCTCTACCAAACTCATTTTACACATTTTACACCATTTAATACTATTATCTTTCACTTTTTCTTAATCTCCATATTTACAAAGATTTAGCCCAATCAAAAATTGGGGAATCGGATAGTATTGTAGTTAGGGTTATTAACACCCGTATAATTAATAAATGCATCCACTTTAGTAAGATTCCAACTATACCCTTTCTTCCCTTTCTTTTTCCATGTTCTCCTTTTACAAATTTCTGTGCAACTGAATTTCAGATTGTTCATCTTTTTGATCTCAAATTTGTACAATTCATTATAGGGTAGGTCTCAAAAGATAATTGTGCAGTACGGATTTAGAAAATACGCCAAGACGTGCCCTATCCTACCCAATTTATTTTAAATTATTATAATTTTTATTTTTTTTTTAGTTTTGGTTTTGTTTTTAACTTTAATTTCAGTTTTAATTTTTTTATTTTTTAAATACCCAACCCGATCAAAACCAAACCCGAGCCGTGGCTCATTCACCAAAGTGGTTCATAGTTCTCAAAATTTAAATGGTTCATATGTAATTTAGAATTCACTATTTAGGAGTTAAAGGTGTAAGTAGAGTGCAGATTTGAATTAGTCTTGACTTCAAGCACGCGGAGACCCACTCTTCATTCTAATATCTAAAATGACAGAATTTTTATGAGTTCTTGGATTATAATCATTGAACTAGTAAAAGTTATTCAACAGCAGTTTCGAACAAAACAAAAAAATATCGTCCACGACCATTTTTCGTTCTTTTTGATCTCAAATTTGTTCAATGCATTGCAATGCTAAATGACACAATTTTTGTTAGTTCTTTGAATTATATGTAATTGAACTACGAAGAGAAACCCCATTTTTAAATTTCATTCTCATTTCTTTTTTATTAAAAGTTTTTTTCATTTAAAAAGTTTTTTTTATCAAAGTTTTTCATTTAAAAAGTTTCTTTTTATCAAAGTTTTTTATTTGCTTTTTTTTAGCCAAATGAATAATTTTTGAGCAATTATATTTTAATGAAGTCAACAATTTTTTTTAAAATGGTGGTACATCTTCATTAAATATTTGAGGTTAATATATCAGGAAGACAAAATTAATAATTGTGGTACAAATTTAAAATTGACACTAGTTGAATTAAATTATGATACGAGTTGAAATGATGGTGATGCGGTGTTAAAATAAAAGTGGCACTGGTTAAAATAAGTGGTACTAAATTTAAACCCGATAGTGATGCGGAGTTAATAGAATGGTGATGAACAATATTTAACAATATTGAATCAATATTATAGTATAGAGTTAATAGTGGTATAGAGACGTTATATTGAAGGATTTAATTTAAATAACGAAAGATAAAAAAGCAGAAAGCTTGAAAAAATATATTCTTCGTTAAAAAGAAGATTATAAAATATATAACTTATTTTTATGTTAATTTATAAACTCATCTCTTTTATTTTTACGTAAATTGATAAAAAGTTGGAAAAAAATATTTTATCCCTCAACTCAACCACCGGTGAAAATCTTGAAATCCCAAACATAAAAAAAGTGCCATTTACCTTTCACCGAGGATGACGCGGTAAAAATAGACATTTTACCGTGCCATTTCCCAAGCTTATCCGTGTTGTACATTGTGCTGGTTGTAGTTGTACCTCTGGAACCATTCTTGGAAACTTGTTGTCTCTTTGGGATTTTCCATCTAAAAAATTGCCAATAATTTTTTCTCTTGTTGGTTGTCTCAATTGTAGGTGGTTGTTTGTAAGGGATGAGCTTACCACAGAAGATTATGTTTTCCGGCGGCGGAACGGCGGTGGAGGAAGGGTTGAGATCTTGCCTAAAGAACTCAAAATAGTCTTGTTGGGAGGAATTGGAGGCTAATGAGAAATGTTGATCCCAATCAGCACTTTGATCATTATTACTATATAATGGAAGATCACTTAGAGAAAGTGTTTCTTCCAATTCATCCAATTCTTCTATTGTGTTATGCATATCTAATTACTGAATTTGGTGGAGTTTGAAGTTTAATTGGAGCATAAGTGGGGAATATATACATAGGGAGATCTTAAAGATTCAAACTTTGAAAAGAGAGTTTGGTGGATTTTTCACTTAAAAAATGTGAAGGAATACTTAATGTTGATGGCTCTAGCTAGTTTTTTGGATTTCTTCCAGATGCATGTATAAGATAAAACATCAAGTTTTGAAGGTGGGGTACTATACATTTTCTATCTTTTATGGTATTTACTTTTATTTTTTTTTTCCACTTGTGTACTATATATACATGTTTTGGGGGAGAAAATGTGGCAAAAATATAGTTGAAATTAATTAGACTAGATTTGGGATGTTAGTATGTTACAATCATGTATACATATTTTTATAAGTCAAATAGTAGCATGGCCCACGCCTAGGATTATCCCGTGACATGTTTGGTTTGTTAGACCTACTTTATAGAAGATACATACAATATAGTTACGCAATGTTAACTTTGATAACTAATGTTAGAACATTTGGCACATATCTCTATCTATAATTTAAGGTGACCATTCCATCGATTAGATCAATTTTGATAGATTTTTTCAGCTTAACTATGCAATACACCGAAAACATAAAATAATTTGTTGGGTTGAACAAAATCAAATTGAACTAATGGAACTAATTTTTGGTATGCAAACATGTAGCTCATGTCTCTCACAATAGACTTCTTTTACCATGGATCCATTAAAAATCTGAAAGGGTGAAATATCATGAAATACGAAAAATGGAACAGGAAAATCGAACTGTTCAACATAATGAGACCACCTAATTTACAATTGGTGTTTCACTTTGTATTTCATAATATAGATGAATGACACGTGGAATAATAAAAAGTATTCAACAGATCACTATATCATGGGTCCATGTGTTAAAAATCTAGAAGGTTAAAACATCAATGAAATACGAAAAGTGGAATAGGAAAATCGAACAGTTGAAACATGACAATTGTCATTCCTCCATCTATTCTCTAGTTATGTTTTCTTTTATCTTAACTTCATCAATTTTCTCTAGATTTTTCAAATTTATTTCGCCAATTTTTAAGATATCCACTAGATTGTGTCCAATTCCATGTTGCTTCATTAAGGTTCCTGTTTGAGTCAATGACTCAACAAGAAAATCGGGATATACCCAGCCGCCTTCGAATCGTTAAATTAATACGGGCCGGCCTAATAATCGGCAATTTGACATTGGACATGTCACTATTGTTCTAGAATTAATAAAAATTTAACATATAAACTCATATTACTCATATTTGTTTGTTAAATATTTTTATTATTACACGTATCATTCATCCATATTATGAAATGCGAAGTAAAACTTTAATTATAAAACATGTGATCTAATCCCCTAATAATACACTATATATTGGCACTTTGATTTTCCTTCTCCTTACTCGACATTCTTTAAAAAAAAAAAAACTCGTATGAAATAGTCTCGTACATCACTGCACATGAAAGGGGGTACAACTATAAAAGTTAGAACAAATCTATATCCACCATTTTCAAAATGTTAAAGCATCATGCCGAAATTAAGCTATGTCTCACGGTGAGATCGTCGTCTAACGCAAGTGTGACCTCGACGTACACGGTTCAACCCTAATTTTGATAATAACTTGGTGGTCATAGAAGGAGACAATTCTTGGATGTGTTAGGCAAATGGTAACCAAACTCATGATTAATTACTTTGTAGTTTGTATTCCATATAATTCAAGAGCACACCTCATTTGAAACTGCAAAATTCCATCCTATCTAGAAGGTCCTAATAATAAACAGTAGATGATAAAATGAGAATGTAACTATTATTGAACATTGGTAATCAGTGTATAATTATTTTATACAATAATTAGTTCAAGGATAATTTCATGATATAAATCATTTTATACACCTAGATCATATAGTGACACATAAAAAAAGTCCAAGACTTTGAAACCTAGAATTCTATGAATATATATACATGTTTTTTTAAGGGCATGAGTTCTCTGATGTCACATTAATTAATGTTGGAAAAATATACAGGTAATAAAAAAGAGATAGAATAATATGTAGTTTTATGGTGATTGATGGATTGTCTTGTATGTTCATATTCAATATTAAAATCTGAATCAATGAGGGCATTTGGTCTAGTGGCATGATTCTCGCTTAGGGTGCGAGAGGTCCCGAGTTCAATTCTCGGAATGCCCCTTCTATTTTGTTTCACTGTTTTAACGAACAAATGGGCCAATGTATGTGGGCTTAAGCCTACTGGGCCATAGTCTTATTGCTGATGCCCCTTCTTTTTTGTTTAACTGTTTTAACGAACAAATAGGCCAATGTATATGGGCTTTAAGCTTACTGGGCCATAGTCTTATTGCTGTACAAATGGGCCAACGTGTTAGGACTGATAACTATTTTTGTAATTCTGATTTTCATTTTTTTTGTGTAATTATGAAATTTGAAAAGCTAACTCTTAACTTATATAATGTTAGAATTTAAACTGCAATTATAATGAAATTGATAAAAATAAAATTAAATAACACAGATTTGGTTACTCAGTTCATTAAGAATGATTACGTCTGAGGGCACTACCAAATCAGGAGATTTACTAATATTTTCTTGGTGATGATAAATACAATGAACATATAGATACTTATAAGTGAAACTGAGTTAAAACCCTAAAGGCCTATTCTGATTGAATAGTGGGCCAAAATCGAGAAGCTGGAATATAAAGCAGTCGATCTGGTTCCATAACCCAACAATCTCTCATCTGAAAACTGACATTCATGGATACTAAATTTGTGGTGGATGCAGTTAATGATATTTTAGCTGTTAATACTCTAGTACAATGGTTTAATCGTGAAGCCAATGTTGTGGTTCATACGCCAGCGAGAGTTGCTATTTTATTATTGAGTCGAGCATTCAGTTTTTATGAATGACCTTTTTGCTCTTTTTTATTTTCGAAACGTTGTTTCTTTAAAAAAAAAAGGATCTAATAATTTTTTTCAAAACTTTTTAATTGATAATTTTACGATTCTTCACCCCTGAGTTAACAAAACTCGTATAATATATATTATGGAACTCCGATAATATATGAAGATATTAAAATTGGTAACAAAACAGATGCATTATAGTATGTAACAGAGGATAATTTCCCCACGGGTCACCCCACGCCCCAACCCTCTGGCGAATTCTGATATTTGCAGTACCCATCAACAGATATGCAGCACCCAATCACATTCGCGTTCCCCGCGACAAACCAAAAACCTCCACCACCATTTCCATGGCGGAGAAACCTAACAAAGACCCCAATGCGACCGCGGTTACTGACAATTACCAGGTGGAAACCGGCAGGTCCGAGCGGCACGTCTGGCTGATGAAATGCCCTCCCGTCGTCGCGCAGGCCATGCAACACACCAACCGCCACACTCAGCTCTTGCCCTCCGACGCCTCCGCCGGCCCAATCGTCGCTAAGGTCATCGTCGCCGTCGATCCACTGCGTCCGAACGACGATTCCTCCTCCACTCAGGTGTAATGTGTTTACATTCACGCTGAATATGTTTCCGTTTTCGATTTCGATTTTTTTAGGGCTCTTTTGGAGTGATGATTTGTTTATCACTATCTTGCTTTGGTAGGTTTGTGATCCATGTTGTGATTTTGCATGCATGTCATTGTTTGTGTTTATTGCTTATTTTCTCCCTAAAATTGAAGATTTACTCTGTATATATGGTCGAAATTTAAGAATCTCATTTTATTTTACCGTAGTTTTTCTTTTGGGGAAAATAACTACCCCTCTTATATTTACAGAAGCAGTGAATTTGTGCATTTAATTTCGAATTACTTGATCTTGACCTTGAAGTGAGTTTAATTTGTCAACCTGATTTCATTCTTGTTGAAACTTGAAACTCCTACTTTTGAGTTTTGAGATGGTATTAAACAGTGCTTGTCATTATCATTCGACAGTGTGTTTATGATTTTTTCTATGGAGAGAGTGCTTATGCTCACCTTAAGCTTTCTTGTTTCTTTCAGTGAAGCTGAAATTTAGAAAAAATGGCACTTTCAAGAATTATTCTGTATTCTTCGGTACAAAGAGGCTACAGTTACTTTGACATATTTTTTCTCATGTGTGTGGCTTAGCCCAATTTTAACAACAGTTTTGGAGCTATATCATCACTTCAAGCGTGGATCGAATTTGTAAAATAATTCTACTGAGGAAGCTTTTTACATGCGAAGCGAAAAATCCATAAATGCATGCATTCATTCTTTGAATCTGTCATATATTCCAGATTAAGTAAAACAATTAGCATGGTAATCCTTATTTTAACTCTTCCATCTCTCTCTATTTTAACTTTTTTATCAGTTTGTTATGGAGTTGGCTGACACTGGAGATAGAAACATGCCCAAACGTTTCTCGATGGACATGTCCACAGATGTTCTTCCTATGGTTGTTTTGTCAGAGTCATCTCAAGGTCACTGTTATAACTCTCTTTCTGAAAGTTACTAGTGATTCATATTGGATTA
Organism: Stenogyne calaminthoides; assembly: GCA_037126765.1. Lineage (NCBI taxonomy): Eukaryota > Viridiplantae > Streptophyta > Magnoliopsida > Lamiales > Lamiaceae > Stenogyne > Stenogyne calaminthoides. Next base: position 3,713,659 of record JBBCBC010000042.1, read on the forward strand.
CTATTTTCATCTGCTATTGCTATTTTCACCTTAGGAGTTGTATTTTTAGTGGAGGAATAAAGTTGATGGAACTTACCCAATTTTAGGGAAATGAATTAGTTAATATTTTTCAAGGGTAATACAAAGAGTTAAAGTAGACCTTCTCCGGCAATGATGATAAGTTTGCATGTTCAGGTGATATCAGTTGATGCATTCACCTAAAATTCTTTCTTGTGATGTTTTTAAGACTTCTCATTTGATTAGTTATGATTCCTGAGCTAAATCTGTGGCATGTAGGGAGGCCCTCTGTGGCGGGGAAAATTTTACATAAATTCGACATGAAGCCCCATAAAGAATACATTGAAGACTATAGTAAACTATGCAGGGAGAGGACAAATAAATATATGACTAGAACTAGACAAATACAGGTAATTGTTGCATTCAACTATGATTTGTGTGTGTGTGTGTGTGTGATTGTGACCTTTGACTTCTTCTCTTTTATCTATTTAGCATCTTTTCTCCCATGCATCTTATTAGGTCATTGATAATGATAACGGTTTGTGTATGAGGCCCATGACTGGAACGTTTGATATAAAAGCCTCTGGATCAACGGTAGTTAATCATAATTCCATATTTTTCCCGTTTACAATAATGTGTCTTGGGACTGAATTTAATTTTTTGCTGCATGCTCATGACCATAATAAATAGGAGAAAAAAGTTCAAAGCAAGGGATTAGAAACAAAGAGAACAAGAAGAGCCCCTGATGAAATGGAGAAGATCATGTTTAAGCTCTTTGAGAGACAGCCTAATTGGACACTGAAACAGCTGATTCAGACAACAGATCAGCCTGAGGTATGCAAACCATTTTTCAGAAATAGGCATAACAAATGTGCTTGCTTAGATTGTAGTGATGAATCTAATACTTATCTAGAGTTTGGTGATATTCTCTGCAGCAATTTCTCAAAGATATGCTTAAGAGTCTCTGTGTGTATAACAACAAGGGGGCAAATCAAGGATCATATGAGCTTAAACCCGAATACCGAAGGTCAGAGGACACATCTGATACCTCTTAACACTACATTTCACATGAGATTTGCACACAGTATTCTCTAATCATCAGCAACATCTTCTCCGAAGTGTCTATAACCTTTTTTTAAGTGTTCACTCAGTTTCTAGCGACTTGGTGTTAAGCTGTTGATGGTTTCACTTATTTGCTGGTTTTGTTTGAGGCTGAAGCTTAAGCTTGGATTGAAATTTACTCTGATTTCTTATTTGAAAGCTTCTTCAAGTTTTGTACTTTCTTTCTACTTGATTTATTTCTTTTGTTCTCATTGTAAGAAGTACTGAAAATCAAACGAAGATTTGGATTAAAAAACTCAATTGGGTTGGGTGTGGGTGGGGGTTTTTGATCAATGTGTTCAGTTATAGAATCTAGAAAGTGTATTTGTTACTAAAATCAATTACTCTGGTGAATGCCAAAAAAGAAAAAAGCCCAATTGGGGAACATAGGCCCAATTGTGTTAAGTTGTAAGCTCACTATAGTGAGTAGCTAGCCATATATACGGACCCAAAAGAATTACTCCCTCCAAAAGAAAAAAAAAAAAAAAAAAAAAATACGCGAGAGATAAAAAAATTGGGTTCTATTAAAAGGTAAGTTAAGTTCATCTATGGACATAATGTTTTTTATCTTCTTCGTCAATCATCATTTAATTCTTTCATATTATCATTATATTTTACTTATAATCAATTATGTTATTCATAAATAAATTTAATCTATCTTTTCGTAAAATCTACTTTAAGCCATTGAACATACTTTTGGGGAACAAAGAAAGTAGTTACATGGCTGTTAAATTCGACTTTCACGATCTTAGGGGGTGTTTGCAATCTCTATTGAAGGGATGAAACACTTTTTTTTAAATTTTTTTGCCCTCACAATTTATAATTTTTAAAAGTATTTTTTCACTATTGAATAGTGGTTGTAAACACCTAAATTTGACTAAAAGTTCTAAATGTGACAAGTTTTTCCACTAGCTGAATTTTGACATGACATAGCTAAATTTTTGACAAAATGTTCTCAATGTGACAAGCTACCTCTCACAAGTCACAATCCAAAAAATAAACAGTTGCCAATTAATAATTGATTTCTTTTTCCGCGTCAATTATTTGTTGGACGAAAAACATTCAGCAACTCCCTTATAAGTGTAAGAATTAGCACACCAACCCACTCTTTACCATTTTCAGGAAAAAAGGAAAGAGGAAAAAATACTCAAAATATAAGAATAATATAAAAGAATATTATTAATTTTATGCTGTAATATAAAGGGGATGTTTTGAAACACTAAAATAAAATTTTAAAAAGATTTATCAAAAAAAAGTTTTCTCTCACAACTTTTTGAAAATAAGTCTTAAGTTTTTTAGCTTGTTTCAAAACACACACAAAATTAACACAAAGTTTTATAATTATATATAAAAGTATAAGGCACAAAATAAATTATTTTCTCTTATTTCTAATTCTACCTAATTCCATTTTGGTACAACACTAGTTTGACTTCTATTCTGGGTTAAAATGTAATAAAGAGCTTTTATCGGGGTCCAAAATATGTTTTAGGAAAAGGCCAGATAGAAAATATTGACCAAGCATTGTTTGCGTATTTTCAATTTACCACGCTTGTTTGACGAATTCCAAATTCGTTGAATTATTGTCAAAATCAAAGTAGGCGTTCGGCATGCACTCGCCTTGTGGCTTGTGGCATTAATACGCTCGCCTTTCTCTCTCTAAAAGATACCAATTTTTGTAGGATTAGTTTCCCAATTCATTTCTTCTGATCACCTACTCCTCAATCTATAGTTTCGCCTCGAGATTATTTTACAGCACTCCGTCTCAGCATTTACTTGTGAAAGTTTTGAAGGTATTGATCTAGTTTTTAGTTTTCTTTGTTGATTTGATTTTAGCTTTAATTTTTGGGCATTTTATCAGGGTCGGATCGGTGGAATTCCGTGTTTTTATGCTTAACTTGGGTTTAATTTTCGTTTACTTTAGCTAGTGTTGCAATTGCCTATTTTCTGCTTTGTTCTTATGACTTGTGTGTGTGAGATTAATTTTTAGGTTTTGAAGGTAATGATCTAGTTTTTTGTGTTTCTTTGTTGATTTGGTTGTAGCTTTTTTTGGGCATTTTATCAGGGTCGGATCGGTGGAATTCCGTGTTTTTATGCTTAACTTGGGTTTAATTTTCGTTTACTTTAGCTAGTGTTGCAATTGCCTATTTTCTGCTTTGTTCTTGTGACTTGTGTGTGTGAGATTATCATAGATTGATTGGGTTATGAAGGAAGGTATAAAAACTGTAGAATTAAAGGAAACCTGCGGCTTATTCTGATGTGTGTTTTATAATGGATGATTGTTTTTTTTTTTTAGATTTATAACTTGTTGATTATGAAAACTTTGCATCTCTAGTTATTTTGAAATACTTCTTTTCATATGACTATCCTTATGTGAATTGTGTTAGTTTAAGCTTTAATGTAGGGTAATCTTGAATTTGTTATCCCAAGTTAGTTTCTTCCAATTCATATCATGTACTCCGATTTCCTAAACTGGTTTCATTCCTGCACAGATCAATTTTTTATAGGATGGAATTTATCTTTGGGAAAATGGACAGCAGATCCTCCGATTTTAACCAAAATCCGGGCATCGATCGTTGCCCATTTTTGCGGAACATCAATGAGCCAACTAACCTCTCCTTCTCAACAGCAATGGCTTTCCCCATGCCTGTAAGTTGTTCATTTACCTTTTTCTTTCAATGTTTACATATACTCGTAGTTGTATCCTTCTTAACCTAATTGTGTTTCCTAATCTTCTCTGTTTTGCTCCTTTCAGATAATGGAAGGGAAAGGTCCAATTTTCGAGGATGGTCCGAATTTTGATATGGCATTCAAGCTTTTCCATGGGCAGAATGGTGTTGTCCCACTCTCTGAAAGGTCACATATTCGCAACGAGAAGCCTCTTTCTAAATCGTCACAAGCTCAATTCAATCCGTTGGCTGCAAAGGCAGCTACCATTAGCCTCTCTGGCTTTGGCCTTGGAGGGCCTTTTGGATTTGATGCATTTTCTGAGAAGTGGAAGAATGCAAAGAAGAAATCGAATTCTTCAAAGGTACTTGGCTGCTTACATTGCGATTTGTAGCGTTACTTCAGCCTCTGCAGCCCATAGACATCTTTAATCTAAATTTACTGAAATATAATACTTACCATCTTCTCTAGTTTCATATGCTGAGTTTTTATTTACTGGTTTGGTTTAAAAAATAATAGTTCAATTAATTTTGTTTTATCTTATAAAGTAGATGATTTTTTGAGAATTGAGATATTGAATATGCATATTGATGAGAGCATATGTTTCTTCTCTAGTTTCATATGCTGAATTATTTACTTGGTTTGGTTTCTAAATGAATAGTTCAATGTTTGAACTATAAATTTTCAAATTGAGATATTGAATTGTAGAATACAAAGTGTCACCTTTAAAAAATACTTGATTTTATGTGTTATTCTTCTCTGAATCACTAATCCGTGATACTTTGTATACTAAACAGTATTCTCACCATAAAACTTCCATGAACCAAGTTCATAAAAATATTTGTCTTAATGCTTATTTGTTTTTGATGTTGTGAAAACTGCTTATGCAAATAGTTAACTGAGTTCAATGTTTTAAATTTCAGAAAGGTGAATCAGCACATGAAGCAACGAGCAACGAGTGGTTACAAAATGGGAACTGCCCGATTGCAAAGTCTTACCAAGCCGTGAGTCGCGTCCTTCCTCTCGTAGCAAAGGCACTCCAGCCCCCACCTGGTGTGATAATTAAATGTCCTCCAGCCATAATTGCTGCCAGAGCTGCAATATCAAAAACTGCATTTGCTAAAAACCTCCGACCACAACCTCTGCCTGCAAAGATACTCGTCATAGGCATGTTAGGCATGGCCGCTAATATACCTTTAGGAATATGGAGAGAACACACACAAAAGTTCTCCCTTCATGGTTTGTCGCGGTCCATGCAGCTGTCCCGTTTATAGGCATGCTTAGGAAATCCGTATTGATGCCTAAAACAGCCATGGCGTTCACCATTGCAGCTTCCATTTTGGGACAGGTCATCGGTTCTAGGGCAGAGAGACATAGGATGAAGACAATGGGTACGAAGAAAGTGGTTATGAATGAAACATCAACGAGTGGGTCGACTGATTTAGGCATTAGCGGGCGTTGCAGTGAGACTGTCGAGTGGAAAAAACCGAGTTCGCTGCAAGTTGCATCGAACTGATGTGCCCTGCTGATTGTACTTGTGGTTGATCTTGTTGTACTTGGTCCTCTGTTGTATTTGTTGCTGTGTTTTTTATTTTTTTCTTTTGTTCTCTTTTCGCGGCTTTGGACATCTTGATGATTGGAATAAAGTATTGAGTGAGTTTATAGGCAAAGGCAAGCTCATATTTTTGTACTCCATTTGTTTCATGTTGATTGTTTTCTAAAAAATTGTATTAAATAAAAAATATGGATTTTGATATATTTACTCTCGGTTTAATATGTAAAGAAATAATTAAAATAATAATTAATTTAACATAAAAGATAACTTTTAAAACGACAATTAATATAAATGAGAAGAGTAATATTATTGTTCTTCAAATGTTGAGGAACAATGTTATAAGTATTTTGGAGCATCTATTCAAATAGTGCAAGTCACATGTATGATATGATGTGTACCCATATAATGGTTTTGGTACATCAAAGTGAAAATAAATCTCTTCGTCCAATACTTATTACATTTTTTTTCAAAAGTTTTTAATTAAATAATAATTTAAAATAATAATGTGATTTTTAATTGAAGGCAAATAAACTACTAAATAGAGATAAAAGGAATGATAGAAAGTTTTGAAATAGGATTACGACCATTTTTTAAGGCGGAGTTAATATTATGCGTTATATTCTCAAAAAATAAAATAAAAAATTGCGGTATAACGGTGAAAAATCTAATTAAACCAGTGTTTTCATAGCCGGATCGACGATCAAACCAGACTGAACACTGTTTGACGGTTCAACCGGTCGGATCGGTGGTCAAATGTTAAATTATCCCTATCTATTTTAAAAAAATATTTTGCATATTATATTAAAAATAAAATAAATATACACTTATAAAACTTTAAAATGATAATTTATAAGTTTCACGTGGAAAATAAACAATAATAGAACATGAATGATAGAAATTAGGATTACATATTAAATAAAAATTAAAAATCGGTTCAATCCAATTCAATCGGTTTTCGGTTCTGATTGATTTTTTCCGGTTTAATTGTCAAAATAATTTTTTGAAAGTAATTGAACTGGTTTTATGGTCGATTTCCACTTCAACGGACCGGTTTTGAAAACAATGAATCAAACAAACTATAACAAGAAAAAAACAATTAACGATTAAATACTTTTTTTAGCGTATATTGTGTTAAAAGATTCCAGGTAAATCACATAGACCGTAGTCTCATCTCCATGCTAATATAGCCTTTGCAATTTCTCTACGGTCTTTCTTGTCCAGTATACTCCAGTTTCAACTGAATCGTGCGATTATATATTTGAGAGCGTATAAGTTTATAACACTGGTTCAGTGAATTTTCAACTTTCTGCGAGGAAGATGGTCTCATTCGGAGAGCCGTGGCCGGAATTTAACGCCGGCATATACTACCGTGACCTCATCCGCCCCTCCGACGCCGGTAATCTCTCTCTCGTATCCGATTATACATTTATGTGCGTTTGTATAATTTGTATACGTTGTTTTTTAAAAATATCAGGTGCGATGCTGATTGAGTTCTACGCTAGGAAGTACAAAAATTCGGCGCCTGTAGATGGGTAACAGCTAAACCTTATTTGAAAAAAAGCGCTATTGAGCAAATGTATTGGATTATGTACTGATTATTGAGCAGTTGGTTGCAGAGGATTCACAATACGCAGACTGCGATCGACGGTTGTGTTGTGACTGATCCAAATACAATTCTCAGGTTTTTGGTTGTGGATTTGTATCGCTTGATATATGATAGTCAAACGTTAATGCAATTCAGTTTTGTGAAAAAAGATAAGCAGGATACTTACTGTTGTTGTTTACTTGTGGTTAGGGATGGTGAAGAACTAGTTTATCATCGTCTTCCATGGAAAGAGCCTGATGCTCCGTACTTGCTGGAAGTTCTTTACGAAGACAATGATGTGGTAAACCAGGCTGAATTTGTAGAAATGATGCATCTTGTGTATTTTTGTTACAAGTGATTAGGCTTTGCAACATAAATCCAATTGAATTGTGTATGGAACAGTGCGGCTGGTTGAAGAGTTTTAGATCAAGCTTCTTTTGTTTCTAGAAAAAAAACATGAAATAGTGTCTGAAAATATATTCCGATTAGCTCTAGTCTCCAGTGTTTAACTGTTTAATGATAATATAATTGTATGATTTCCTTCCTGCTTCTGTCTCCCAAATTTTGCATAGAAAATTAAGTCAGAGATAAGATAGAAAGAGCTAAGGAGAAGGTAACCATTTACAAAGTGATTGTTGCATATCTTATACTAATAAATTATAGTTTTAAGCATCCCAGGGTTGAAAATCTCCCACTTAATTTCCTGTATAAAACCCTTTAAATGAAAATGATTTTGCAATTTAATGAAAAAGGAAGCAACTATGAGAAAGAAGTGCCTAGTGTGGCTGCTCAATACATCTCAGTGATTGATGCATCTCTCATGCTAATGGTTAAATATAATTCAGATCAGCATCTTAAATTTTGTAAGTGCTTTCAGATTTCTCTTAATAAACCCTCGGGATTACAAGTTCTTCCTGGAGGATTATTCCAGCAGCGGACTGTGTTGACACAACTCCAACGGCATGCACACAATCTGGCTGCATCAGGAGGTCAAGAGCTTCATCCTGTTCCAGTTCACCGGCTTGGAAGGGGCACATCAGGTTAGTCTGCATAGCTAGTCCTTCTATGTACTCAAAATCCGTCCCGTACATTTTCCAAGTAAAAAAAAAAAAAACAGTTAAATGATGGTGTATATGAATTTTGACCAATTTAATTCTACCTGTCTTCTCTTCAGAAAATTATCTGTGCTTTTTTTCTCTCCAAATGATTTTTTTTCTAATAATTAGAACTTGCATCACTTGCTTTACTTTTCCAACATAGATTTTGTTCACTATGCACCTGTTCAGTGAGAGCATGTTTGGAATGAAAGTCAACTTTTATAATCATCTTTTTCAGCATGGAATTTATTTACAAAGTTCTTATAAAAGCCACAGTTTCTATCCGAGATGGGTTTCAATGTTTGGAATTCCATCCGAGATGAGTTTCTAGCAATCTGATATCCTTTAGTTGAAAGGTTGATAGTTTGTACATAATATCAGGCATATAACATCCTAAATAAGTGCGCTTATCCTTTACCGTCCCTACAAACAACACACAATTAATAGGAAATAAAAAAGCCTCAATAAGGTTAGCAATTAAATCAGGACTGCACATACATAATAGTATGAAAAGAGAAGATCTTCTTTAACAGATGTCAAGAGTTCAGAAGTAGGTTGTGGTTGATGTTATAAAGCAAACTGGGGCACCATTTTGATCTTTTTTAATAGTGTATCATATGAAACTTTTGTTGTTTTATACATTTATTTCTGCTTGTAAAATGATATCTTAGTCTTCCTGGAACTTTATAGTCTCTCACGATCATGTGAAATTACTCACTTTTTATTTTTGTATACTAGGAATACTACTTTGTGCAAAAACAAAGCTCGCCAAGTCTCGTCTTGCAGCATATTTAGCTGATGGGACATCAGTTGTTGGGGCATCTATGTAAGTGGATACATCTCTTTGATTTATCATTTTTTAATTCCATGGTTTGTTATAAAATCAATAGAGTAGCTATAATTATTGTGATTTGGGCTCAAAGAAGTGTCCACATGAATGCATATATGAATATATGCCTTCTGTTCTATATGTGTTATGAAAGTTATTGATTCAACTATCCTTGATATATGAACAGAAAAAATGTTCCACAGCAGAAGGCAGCAAGGAATATAACAAAATTATATCGAGCCCTAGCAAGGGGGGTAATCATTGAGGATGAGGTAGTAAAAATGTACTCCTTATTTTCTTTGTGATTCCGTTCCCCTTTATGTCTTTCTTTCTCTTTCTGTTGATTCATGGAATTTTCAAAATATAAAAAAAAAATGATCATACATGACTAGCCAGTGGACATCATTCTCTCCACTTCATTTCCATATCTTATTTTCGTATGTTACTTATATTTCATGACAGGTTGTCATTGATCAACCCATTGGGCTGGTCAAATATCCTGGCGTTGCCCAGGGGTTGTATGTTGCCTCTTCTTCAGGTGCGGTAAATTCTCTCAATATCAAATACACTGCTTGGTTGTTTTCCTGTTACCCATTTTTTTATCCACCTTCAACTTTAATTCAAAAATATCAGGGAAACCAGCCTTGAGCAAAGTTGTTGTTTTGGAGAGAAACGTGCTGAGCAATTCCACATTGGTCCAGGTTTGCTGATTTATCTATCTTTCTTTCTGTTTTGACAAAAAATGTTAAGAATTTTACTTAGAGATATCCTCTGTGTTGAAAAGGTTGAAATAAAATCTGGAAGGCCACACCAAATTCGCATCCATCTTTCTTTCATTGGGCATCCACTGATAGGTTAGTACCAAAAGGTTTCAGGTTTATGTTCATGTTTATATATCTTATTTAGTTCTTCTGCATTCCTTCCTCTCAATTGACAGCAGAACCAGACAGCACTTGTTACATATTTTACATAATCCAGTCCCTATGGTTGCATCCACTGATATTCAGTCCCTATACTATAGACATGGCATACTATTTGGCTTTATATATAGGAATATATATATATATATATATATAAGACTTAAAATTTGCGTATAATCAAGGATAATCAGCTTCTTCACAACGAAAATTGATACTTAACACAATGATCTAAAAATGAATTAGTGATTTAGAGATTAAAAAAAAAATGTCTTGTTTCTCCAACAATTTTCAGTACATGTAAAAGAAATAATTCTACCAGCACACACTATGTTGAGTTTTTTTAATGTATAAACTCAAAGGGGTTTCTGATTTTTGTAGAACCATATGTGCTAAACTTTACAAAAGTTTAATCAAGTAAAAAATAATTATCCATTGTTTGTTTGTAAGAGTAGTAATCATCTCATTACCATTTCTCGCTGCTGAGCAGGTGATCCTCTTTACAGCACAGGCGGGCAACCTGAGTCTTTGTGATCTTGAAATTGTAGATCAAAGTTTTGCTCAAGATGGGTATAAATTGATATCTCAAATTCTTTTCATTCTTATTGCTATTAGCATATATCTGTATCTTCTATTTAAGTTTTCCTGATCATTGGCATATCAAATCTGGTCTGTTCATATTGGGAAATTTTCTACAACAATTTCTTGCATCTTGAACTGATGTTATGTATCTATTTCAATTGATTTAGTTCGTATGGCAGTTATCTTTTTGGAATAACGGTATTTTAATTTGATCACAGAGGATACGAGAGGCCTGAAAGACCTGTCCCCGGAGACTGTGGGTACCATCTGCATTCACACCGTGTAGTTTTTCCTCATCCTGTCACAAACAAGGTAAATTTAAAATATATTGTGCATCGTCTTGCTTTCTAAGGTTTCTTATTCTCAGGGCTATATAATACAAGCTTTGTCTGTTTCTTAGTTTTTTTGGCACGCCATATCAAATTGCAAACAAAACTTAAACAGAAATTGATCAAATTTTCTTCAACAAAATTATATTGTAATTTTAGCAAATGTCGTCGTTATTGGTGCAGATACTTGAAATCACTGCTTCTCTCCCACTTGTTCTGCAGACGAGGGAAGAATCCAAAGCAAATGATGGTACGTGAGAATGTAGGATATCCTGGTATTTTGATTGTCGTTTACGGTTTAAAATTGACACATACTAGAGATCCAAATTTCCTTGCAATGAGGACGATAGATAATCAACCACCCTTGCTATTCTGTGTGTTTACATCTTTTATCTTTTATTTATTTTGCTTGTGAAATTGTTTGAATGGCTTAAGATGATTTATCAACCTGCGGACTAAATAAAGTCTTGCAAAAATTAAAAAGTATAAACCTGCAGGAACGTTTTCAATAAGACAATGCAAAATGTTCAATGAGTTAACCTCACGCCATTGTGAAGCTCTTCACACCTATCCACACCACATTGACATGAGCAGATGCACCGGAAAAGAAATTCCTCTTTTCCTCCAATATATCTTTTGAAAAATTATTTCTGTATCTTCCCTCAAATACAACAAATACATTACACCTGCAACATTACAAGACCTAGACATCTTCTGAGCCAAAAAGAAAAGATGGATTATAATTTAAACTGTTAACTATAATACAACGCGACAGAGAATAAGTCACCTGCCTACATCGCCATTACTCATCCATGTTTCGTCCTCTCTAACTCCATTGCTTCCCTGCATACTAAGATTCTGAGCTTTAGCATAGTGCATTTTGATTGCAGTTACCGGATCTGAAACACCCGATGAGCACTGGCCTCCAACGAGAAGCCCTCCTCTCCCAACTACATTGATTCCAACCATCCCTCTGGCTAGCTGTTGCATTCCTGAGACTACATCAAACCCGTTCCTTCTTTGCATCTCAGAGAACACGACATCCTGTGGTTGCTTCATATCTAAGGCAAAAGGTTGATTCCTCAATACCTGGTAATCCGCTACTCCATTGCTGCTACCCATCAGTCTGTTTGTGAAACCGTTCAAGGGATGATCGTTCGTCCTAATGGGTCCATGTACTGGTGGTTGATCAAGCTTCATGGTAGGGGTTAAATGATTGCTAAATGCAGCGGGATATTTGGCCAATAAGACTGTAGAATCAGGCAAAGTTGGGAAGCCAGTGTTTTTTCTGTTTCCATCCCAGAAACTGAAACCCCTAACAGGAACGTTTTCAGAACCAAGAAAACTACTACAATCAAACTTTGACTGAGAAGAATCCAGGTTAACCTTTTGATCACCACTAAATCTCAGGTTTAATGTCTGGCAACCAGGTTTCTGATGCAGGTCATCACCTTTTCCTCGTGGACAAGAATCAGGTTTCTGCTGGGAAGAGGTTAAGATTTTACCAAACAATTTCACATCTCCATTCCTTGAAGGCTTATCAGCATCAGATGAGCTACCTGATTGTGGTCGTGAATGATCTCTGCTAGAACACTTTTGAAGGGAGAAATCTGTAAGCAACTTTTCATCTCGCTTGGGTACATTTTCAAGTGCAACATTCTTTTTGCAATTAACACCCCCATTAATCTCCTTCAAAGTTTGCACTGAAACAGGAAATCCCCTGAGAATCTTGGAAAAATCGGGACTTGGCACTGAGCAACCTGAAGGGTGCTGCTGATAATCAACTGTTTGAACAATTCTTTGAGGATTCTTTTCACTTGTCCCATTAGCACCAGTACTTGATTGAGCATTACCATTTGGGTGCCTCTGATACTTAATAGGCACAGAGAACAGTGTTGATGATTCCATGGACGGTAAGTGACCATTCTGCTCTGATGAGATGACACAAGGTTTTTCTGTATTACAGATTTGCAAATCAGCTTCCACACATTGTTGTCCATATTCAACTTGAGTAGTAGAAGGTGCATGGACAGAAGGATGAACAATATTCCCAGCCATCTGAGGTTCAGAGGCCATCCCATTTACTGAACAGGTTACAACAGCAAATTCAGTAGAATTAGCATCCTCGTCTTTAACCTTTGTACTTCCAAAGTTATCTTCAGGTAAGAAAGGCGGTCTTCCACCTTCATTGTCATCAACGTGATGCCCATCAGAACCCTCAGCCACAGCTAATTGATCAATCGCACTCACTCCATTGGGCTGGCCATCATTCTCTCTTTGAACTCCAACAGATTCGATATTTGCTCCATCCCCTTTTTTACTTTCCACATCAACCACCATATCACTTGTTGGCAAATTCTTTAAAACCAGATCAGCAGCCGGCTCAAGAGAATGTGGTGTCATTTTATCCACACATGTATCATTAGGCTTCATATCATGTTCTCCAGCTATATCAGATTCATGACTCGACTTCATATCAGGAGGGAGAAGATTCTCCTCAATCTTGCATTCAGAGCCATCATTGCAAACAACGGAGTTAGTCTGCACAACACAAGCATCTTCAGTGTCACTGCCGCCTCCATTAACATCACCAGAGACAGCATTTCCAACTCCCTGTTGAATCTGATCCAACCCAAGACACTTCCGAGCTTTGCTAAAGAATGTAATGCACTCGTCCCTGGATCTTGTTCTAACACGTCGTGAAATCATAAAGAAATCCTTGCCATAAGATGAGATGGCCTCGATGAAGACGGATTTCTCCTCGTCAGTCCAATCAGCAGGATCCATTTCCCCACAGCTCTCATCCGAACACTCATCGTCAACATTTTGGGTAACAGGGGGTCAAAGGCCGCTTGACGCAAGAACTGACTCGCTGGGATTTCCGATCCTGATGCCCATCAATAACATCAATAGAGGTCGTGATGCAAGAACTCATAGCCTCAGATGAAAGGGACCCACATATACCAGCCAACACATCAGCAGCTACTGTTTCATTACTGTACATGTCCAAACTGTTTGACCTCTGCAATGGACCATCTTCTTTCCTTGGTGCTTTGTATGAGCTAGATGCGCCAAGAAAGATCCTGGAGGTGCATTTCTGCTGAGTTTGTACTCCTTCATTTATACTAGCAGCAATTGCAGAAGCTTCTCCAAGTATGTCAAGAGACGCAGCATTCACTTCCCGATTCCATCTTTTCCCAGTTGCAACCAAGTAGGTACTAGATTGAGGCTTTCTTTGCTCACCAACATCTGGCTTTTTCCTAGCTCTGTCAAAGAGTTCCGATTTGTGATTCTTGTAATAGAACTCTATGCAATCTGCTACTGTTTTATGCTGAAGAAAGGATGCAATCTTCACGAAATTCTTTCCAAAAGAGGCAAGTTTGTCAATGAAAAGTTCCCTCTCCTCAGGAGTCCATGGGTTGATCATTGACCTTTCTTTTTCAATAGCACAAGGATCTTCAACCAGAGCGTTATTAGAAATAAACCTTGACCTGCGTACTTCATTGTCCAAAATTAAAGATGGCATCTTCAAAGTGTTCCGACAGGGCTTCACTGGTAACTCCGAAAGCAGCCCATTAATGAACTCGATTACTTCTTCTGCAGGCACTGTTCGAGAACACCCAGCTGCAACATAGTAAAAATTAAGAAAAAATTAGTGAATCGTCAGCCCACATTTGGCCCAATATCAATATTTTGCTGAGTTAAAAGTAAATGTGAGGTAGTAAATTAAAGCATGCAAAACGCGTTGATACCACTGAGACATCACAACAAACACATAGAGAGGAATTAATTGAAGTGCTTATATTTTCATGAACTTTAAGAATCTTGTTTTTTGTAAACCTGCTTCACTAAGCATGTTTAACAAGAGACGGGCATAATCAGAGATAAATAGGATCCACAGGACTGAGTTTATCCCAGTTCTATTTTGAAGCAAACCTGCTTAAAAAACTAGTTCTTTTATTGACAGATTATACAGTTGACATACACAGTTACCATCATCAGTATGTGCCAAAAGTTCCATCGACCAACACATATTGAAAAAGGAAAAAGTTTAAACGATAAAAAAATGATAGATTGAGGTGGCACTGACATCAGTTTCCTCCATTCTGAGAGATCTGATTATCCTAAATTAATTTTGTTGCAAAAATTAGGAAAATTCTAACCATCATTTTTCCTAGAGTTTTCCAGCTATAGATCATATTAGAGATCTGATATACTAAACTAAGTCTAGGAGCATATTTATTGGGAAACTAACCCTTTCCTATCAAGCCATTTCATTAGTCATTTTTTTTATATAGTTTAAACTAAAGGATCTCTGCACTGGCCCACCCCTCAACACCAAGTTACTAACAAGGGAACACGAGCCAGAACAGAATCCATACAGGAGAGAAGGGAAAGAAAAGAAGAATGAAGCAAAAGTGAATATATGAAGCAAATCATTGCTTACCAGTATAAGAAAATCGAGAGCGACCAGAAGAACGATTCTTTTTACACCTGGTACGGCTTAGATCAAACTTCTTGTGAGACTTCACTCGAAGTTTCCTAATAGAAACCACACGACCTTCCTTCCAGAAATGCTGAATTACTTTAAACTTGAGGGCAATGACCTTCTCCTTGAATTTGACAGACCGTTGTTTCATCAGAAACTTCTCCTTAATTACAGAGGAATCCCTCTGAAAACAAGAGACACTAGCTGCATTTGAAATATCGAAAAGACTTTGCTGTGCAGGTAATAAATTATTCAACACCTCCATAGCCATGCTCATGGACTCTTTATTGGAAGACAATATAGAATCATAAATATGACCTACATCACAATAGGCATCGTAAGCACTGATAAGATCGTGGCAATTCCTCTTAATAAGTTTATGATTGTCACCGCGAAAAGTTTCATCCTCACTGCTCTGATCACTCTCTGAATCTTTCTCCACGTTTCTCACAAAATCAACATGTTGTGTTTTTCAGTAGGAACATTGTCTTCTCCAGAAGGTTCCACCATTTGTAATTTAGATGTAGCACTACCTGGACTATCAATCTCATCATCTTTCACAGCCACATGATTGTCTTCAAGAGTAGAACTGGAACCTGTAACTCGCTCTTCATGGTTCAAATGTGGATCAGAACTTTCAGCTACCAATGACTTGAGTTCAGTTTCAAGTGAATCTATCTCGGATTCAGTCACCTCGATAGTTTTTAATATGTTGACTTTCCATACCAACAACTTATTCATTGATGTGCTTCGTACATAACCTGTTTCCATAGAACTCGGATCATTGGATTGCAGCAGTTCATTTATTGAAGAGCTTAAATTGGCAATAGATGCGGGCTCCAAGCTTTCTAGACTAAAAGTTGGTCCCTCGTAGCGAGTTTGGGACATAGTATTTGGCGAACAGCTTAGATTAGCAGTATCATTATCAATATTTGCTGTCTTGGTGGATTCTTTCTCATCAACACCTGCAATTTTAAAAGAATACAGCATGAGATTCAGAAACTTTTCATTTGAGAAAAAAAATGATTCATCAATGATAAAACAAGCAATTTATTTTTATACAATCGCGTGTCCCAACCAGGTAGACTAGTAAAACCAGCTTACTGAAGAAGAGGGGGAAGGATTTGAACCCAGCCTATACCTACTATTAAGGACAATCCCAATAATTAGATTGGAATGAACGAAGAAACTGACCACCGTAAATAAGTACAATTGAAACAAGAAAAGAAATACTCGAAAGCCCCGTAGTCCAAGTCCATCCAGAGCTTGAAAGCGACTCCAAAGGTACAAAAAATCAACCCATTATTTCAACAACTTGCAACAACAATGGCGTGTGAGCTACATGACCATGCAGGTATTAAGAATGAAACATTAAATAAAATTCATTCGATATTTTAACCTTTTCTTCCTAATTCCTATTGTATCACAGTTTGTAATACTCATTTCCCGTCTCTTCTCCCAGAAACATATCCAAAGGTCATCCAATTATCCAAACACTTTTTCACTAGAACTGAATATAAAAAGCATTTAGAAGAACTTGTACAAGCCCTAGTAATTAAATGATCAGACTTCTCCATATTGATTTTGTATTTACTATACTAAATGGTACTTCCCTAATATGTGAATGGTAGACCATGATAGACTCAATGAACTTATCAAAGTAACTTCAGAAAAAGTTCTATAGGGTAAGGATTCCTATAAATTGAACAGTTTACTCTTAGCTAATTAGTTCTTTAGGTGCACCAGCTTTGTTGAGCAATTATAGTAAAGGGAAAAATTGCACTAACTAGACTTTCTGTTCAAAACAGCAATGTAAGTCGTCCATCAAATCTCATAGCAATGCAATTTTTGGATAAAGGGACGAACTTAGAAGCAACATATCCAATAAAATTCACATGTTTCACTTCTGAGATTGCAGTCCAGATTCATAAGTTCACCTTATTCTTAAAGCAATAATATTGAAGGTTCTTTGCTTAATAACAATAAAGTTGACGAATTATTGTGCAAAAGATCATATTCAGAAGTCTTAACTCAACAGTTTTTCAAATACTGGCTGATATTTAAGATTGAGGAAAAAAATTAGTGGAAGTACCCAACAGTTAATTACTATATACAGGTGGTTTGCAAATTCTACAAAACGAGGGAGGATCACTTTTTTTGAAAGCTTCTACTCACAGCTTTTGGAAAATAGTGATCCTCCAGGTTGTTAATAGAGTTTGCAAAACACCCCTATAGGTATGGCAATTAAAGAATGATCAACAACAACTTGTTTCCAAGACTTATTGAGGCCAAGCAAATCACTGACAATGGATCTCTAGAGTTCAAGTCGTCGTTAATTTTCAGTTTCAAGAATAATAATCTAGAATTTGATCAAGTTCAAGCAACTATTGCGATATGGCTGCAGATACATCCCTAAATTACACAGAAGATGCAGGCATAATTGCAATTAAATATGATCAAACAAAAGTGATTTTTCACATCAGTCAATAAATTTACACCAATTAACATTGATTTCCTCTAGTAACTAGAGGACTGAAATTTCATCTACCATGTTCACCACCTAAATGATAAAGGTTGGATATGAATGAATTTGGACAAGGGGTTCTTTTAAGCAAAAAAATCTCTATAGAACATTATATGCTATATTACGATGGATGAAAATAGGCATATTAAGAGCCGTTGGAAGTTGGAACATGAAAGATAACTTCTCGTTTTTCTCTTAGGCCCGCATCACATTTAAAAAATAATAAAAACCAATGAACTTCTGAATTTTCTATAAAAATCTACTTTTTACACTCTTAAGTTATCCCTTTGTTTTCCATTCTTTTCTGGTGGAAATTGAAAATGCAACAATGCATGGAGTAGAAGGAAAGTTCCATCACTCTTATCTTAAACTTAATTTAGTACCAGAGCTTAATTAACGAATCAACGTGGGAAATCTGTTTTAGAATCCATAACACCAGTTGATATAGAAGTAACAGAAGAACTTACAAAGTTAATATGACAAACTAATAAATTGTTATTTTAAAAGAGGGAAAAAAAACATTTCTATTAAATTCATTCCTACGTAAGGTCATGACAGCAAATGCGGAAAAAATCTATTCCTAGCTAGCTTAGATTAACATGCTAATTTTGTGACATATGGAAAGTATTTCTTTGACAGAAACTAAATGGATAACCATAAATCATCTGCAGGTCATAAGTATTATCACTTTTATTTATGATAAAAGGGGAATAAATTGACATATAGGCCACTAATCAATTAACAACAAAAAGGAAAGTGTACGGTACTCAAACAGTTAGAGATGATGTAATACCTGGCGAAAAACTACAAGCAACAGAAGATGGAGTAGCCGGTGATGTACAACCAGACAAACTTGCAACGACGGGACTCTTTTCAAGCAAGTTGACAGAAGGCATCTGAACAATTTCTGTATCACTGACACTAACTCCTGGTACATCTTTTGTTGCACACTCTTCAGGGCCTTCAACTTTCTTCTTCTCATACTTCGCTAGCCCCTCACCCCAGCCAAGACGTGGTTTCTTTCTGGAACTGGTCTCATCAGATGGAGACGGAGAAGGAGCTGGAGCAGTGGACACAACACAAACGGCAGCAGGAGGAGATTTCAAAGGCTTTCGATTTTTCTGCTGGACTTCAACCACTGTCTCAGAGTCCACCCCCATGCTTTTGGAGCTACTTGAATGGCTGAAACCAGAGCCCCTTGAAGAAGATAAGCTCCCTGACCGGCTCCATTTCAGAGGTTTCCAATCTATGGATCCCACAATGTTTTCTTTCTCGGTTTTCTCATCCAAGCTTGCTTGCCCCTCAGGAGTGCCACCATTCTTCTCCTGGTTCTCTTTCATGAGAGATGGAGATTGACCTGGTAAGGAATCAGGAAGAGGACAAGCAGAGTCGTTACTCTTACTGTTACTGTTGCTCTCATGGAATGTCACGGTATTCTCTACAGACTTCTGATTAATAACCTCGTTTGTGGGTCTCCCGGGCCCGCTGGATGATGCAGCAGGTTCCCACGATGGAGATCTCCAGTCTTTCTGGCTAATGGAACCCCTATTTTCCCTGCTATTCCTAAGATACCTTCCATCACCACGACTTCCAAAAGGTCTGAAGTTATCATCTTCTACGTTTCTGTCACCGTACCTTGGCCCAAAAGGCAGAAATCCATGGGCACCATCGTCAGGATACATGTGCCAACCACCCTGCTTAGCATGACCTTCAGCAAGAAAATACAAAACCCAAAAAGAGGGTGGAGAAACAATCAACAAATGAAAAGGCATAACTCATAGAACCAGAACACTAAAGTAATATTGAATATAGTTTACAAATTCTGCATACTATAATACCCATAGAAAAGAAAACCAGATACATGGATCTAATAAAAACATCACCCATAGACTAAACTTTAATTATTTGAAGTAAACATCACAGATCTGCTAAAAACTCATCCAGAAAAACCTATCCAGGTGAAGAATACACGCACACAAGCCATAACCCCACTTCCTTTGACTAATTTTCAAAGAACTACGTGCAAATTAGTAACCAGAAAAGCCTAGAGAAAACTATATACGCTTAATTACAAAAAATATTCCCAGAACCCTCTTTCAATCACAAAACAGAAAAGAACGCAAAACCTAAAATCCTCTAATAATTAAATAGAACCAGAGCCCAAACCTTATTACCAAGATTTTTTAATTCTAGATAGAAACAAGTAATAAAACAGAAGAAAGAAGAACACGAGATTGAATTCTGAATTGATAACTCACCAGGAGGTATAGGCCGCGAGGAGCGAAAATCCGAATACCAACGCTGCTGTTGCTGCTGCTGATTGTTGTGGTGATAGGGCGGGGGGTACGGCGGCGGCGCGTGGGGGTGGTGGTGTTGCTCCCTCCATCTATGTGGTCCGCCGCCGGCGAATCCTCCGCCACCAAAGCGAGGGTCGGAGCCAGATCTCTCGTGCTTTCTGAAATCCCTTCGATCCCACGGCAATTGCTCTGGCGGCATCAAAATCAATCTACCTTTTTCTTCTATGTCTTCTATTTCTTCTTCTGTTTCTTCCTATTACTCTCCACGCCCTCTTGTTAATCTCATCCAGAACAACCCTTCTGTATTTGGTAAAGCAATGGCCGATAATTTATGAGGGGTAAATTTAGGGTTTGAATTTCGAATTGAGATTGAATAATGGATGGATAAATTTATGAGGGAGGAGGGGTTTTAATTAATTATTTTTTTCATTATATTTTTTGTTTGAGGAAAGGAAAGGGAGGAACTGGGAAGGAGGAATGTGAATATGGGGTGAGGGCCGGGGGGAGTGAAATGATAAGAGACCCAAGAAATTGTAGAGAGAGAGAGAATTTTCTCTGTTTTGCGAATTTCTTTTTCTTCTCATTTTCTTTTTTCTTTTTCTTATGGGGTGAGATGGGTGGTGGCTTGGAGGTTTTAATATGGTGTATGCACCAACGTTTTCACACTTTTGTTACTGCTTTTGTGAAAATATTGAAATTCACTAATAATTGATGGGATATTTTAGATATTACTCCTACTTTCTAAATAATTTTGTTTAAAAAGGAAAGTCCAGTTATTAAAAAATAATTATAAGTGGTGTAGGCGTGAGGAAAAAAACTCAGGAAAGATTTACTTTTTATGCCTCAATTTCAAACCCTAATTTAGATAGAATCAACTCTTGAAATGGGAACCGTCGTGAAAACCCCAAATCCTTTTGTTTAGTTTTTGAATTGAAGAAATTAAGTGCCCTAATTTCAAATTCCGGAACCATTGCTCTTGATACCATGTCATCTATAATCAAAAGACATAGTGTGGGAGAATTTTCTATGTATTGAATTATCAAAAAAAAAAAAAATATTTTATGAATATATGACTTAATTGCAAATAAAATTGCAATATTTTTTGCAGATTACAATCTAATCTAATTTTTTTAATTTGATTAACAAAATTAAATTTTTTTTAAACAGAATTCACTCCTGCTGACAAATGACGTGTCACCTACATGACAATAAAAAATTATCATATTTACATGTTTAAATTTGTTTGGATGAGCAATGAATAAGTAATCGTAATTTTGAGGTTGGAGTGAATTTGGCCATTTGGCGTTTGTTTGAATTGCAAACAAAAAATAAAATAAAGATTTTTTTTAATAAAATAAAAAATATATTATTAAATTGTAATTTACAAAAGAATCGTAATTTTATTCAAAATTAAGATAAAATATAATAAACAAAAGTTGTTAGAAGATAAATAACAATACATTAATTATTCATACACATAATAAAAATTGTATACCTTTATATTGAAATAGCAATAAAATTGATCTCTTCCATTTGCTTTTGTGTGAATTTAGAAATAATTGGACATACAATAACACAATGAATGGAAAAGTGTAAGAAAGTAAAATCTACACCATTTGTCCACCAATTCTATTTGCATAGTTTTGACGCTAATTTTAAGGAAAAAAATAGATAGAGTTAAGAATATTGTAAAATTTCTAAATAAAGTAATTATTTATAAATAAAATACAATATTAGTTGAAGTAATTAAATGATAATTAAAGGTTTAAAGGATAAAGATAAAATATATATTCTATGAAGGTGTGAAAATAAATCTAGTAGATGGAAAAATAAGGCAAGTGAAAATAAATTTGGTGAATATACAAAAAAAAAAAAACATCATAAATGAAGAGAATCCATGTTCATTTCACTTTGTGTGTCTATATCTTTCTAAATTTACCATAAATAGAAGAAAAGTAAATGGAGATTACCAAAAAAAATGTCCCATATTTAATTGAAATGATAAAAATATCAAATTAAAACCTAATAAATAGAATGAC
Source organism: Stenogyne calaminthoides (assembly GCA_037126765.1). Classification (NCBI taxonomy): domain Eukaryota; kingdom Viridiplantae; phylum Streptophyta; class Magnoliopsida; order Lamiales; family Lamiaceae; genus Stenogyne; species Stenogyne calaminthoides. The sequence goes on from JBBCBC010000042.1 coordinate 3,735,664, forward strand.
TACAATGTCATTTTTTATAATATTTTTTTAGATAGAAACAAGTAATACATCAGAAGAAAGAAGAAAGAAAACGAGATTGAATTCTGAATTTAACTCACCAAAATCTATAAAATCCGAATCATAAATCTGCTGATTGTTGTGGTGATACACTAAATAATGCGGCCCTAAATTGGGGGTGGTGGTGCTGCTCCCTCCATTTGTGGTCCGCCGCCGGCGAATCCTCAATAACCACCAAATTTTTTTTGCCAGATCTTCGTCAATTATAAATTTATTCGATCCCAAAGTTTTTTTCTGGCGGCATCAAATTTTTCCTTTTCTATGTCTTTCTATTTCTTTTTAATATCCACCCATGAAAATATACCTCCTCCGCCCTGAAATTAATTAAATATTTATTATTTATACAAATTTTAATGTGAATTATTTATTAATATAAATTATTTTTTATTAAGAATTAAATGTTAAAATAATAACATGAGATATGAATAAAATAAAAATACTTTTAATTAGTGTGGGAAATGCAATACATGTAGTGTAATATTGAAATATTTAAAAATGATAATTTAAATTGATTGAGTTATTTTATTACTATCACTTTTAAAAATGTTTAATGTAATTTAGGACACTTTTTTTTTTTTTTTTTTAATGTTCAATGGAATCCGATAATATTTGTTTAAATTTGTATAGTAGTGTTGTTAAAATAAAAGGTACAAGCATCTTGGAATGACCACACCACATGACATCATTCCCTCCCTCGGAGTACAACTCAGTAAAGCAGTTGTATACTAAGTGCGCTGCAGTAGATCCCCGCTCGTGGCCTTGCGGATTTCAACAGAACATTTAATTCCGAATTTAATCGCCACTGGGGTCCAAATTATAGTGTTTTTTTTAAAATTTTGATTAAAGTGTAATATTTTCTAAGACCCCACCCAACCCACCCTCGAGTTTTCTTTTTCCAACTTACTTTTCTGCATTCTTTTCGTGTTTTTTTTAATTCCGAAAATACCCTTGTTATACAGGCAAAATTTCAGCAGAGATCACGTGCTGATGCACCTTGGACCTGGATTGGGTTTGGTCCAATATTACTGTGATCGGATTTATTTATTTTTATGGCAAGATTTTGTAAAATCCCCATAAATAAAATTAATATAAACTTTTAAATCTGAGTAATAATTTTTATTTTTTTAAAATAGATTCACTCCTGTGGCAAATGACGTGTCACCTACGTGACAATAAAAAAATATTGTATTTACATGTTTAAATTTTTTGGATGACAATGAATAAGTAATCGTCATTTTGAGATAGGATCGAATTTGGCCATTTGGTGTTTGTTTGAATTGCAAAAAAAAAAAAAAAAAATTTTTTTTAATAAAATAAAATAAAATATTATTAAATTGTAATTTACAAAAGAATCGTAATTTTAATAATTTAACAATTATTTGTTAAAAGATAAATAACAATACATTAATTATTCATACACACAATAAAAAAAAATTTAAGGAAAGTAACCTTATCCGTTTAAAAAGATTTAGTTTTAAGCTTATCTAAAAAAAAAAGAGTAAGCTAGTTGTTACAATTTGTGCACAACAATGTAATTCAAATCGTAATTTTAAAAATAAAGTTATTTTTACTGTGAAAAGTGTAAATATTAATGTGATCGATCTCAATCTCAACAATAACGAGCTCAAAATCAAAATAAAAAAAAATAAATATTCTATAAATGGAAAATAAAGCGGGTGGATGGTTAAATCAATTGGATAAAAGTTTAGTGAATATACAAAAAAAAAATCGTCAATAGAAAAAAAAAGAAAATGTATTTGAATAAAATTTTAAATACATTTTAAATTTAATAAAAATATTATTACTCCATTCATTAGGATCGACTATTAAAAAAATTGGAAGTGAAAATGTCTACGTATCCTTCAAAATATGTAAAATATATTCTAATAAAGTAAATTTTAACTACAATTATTTGCCCAATGAATTTTTTTTTGATAGGTTAAATGCTAAAATAATAAAACGAAGGCTAAATTTTTATAAAATAACTTATATATATATATATATATATATTTTATTTTATTATCACTTTAAAAAATATTTTTTTACATTTTTCATTTATTAAATGTTCAATAATAATATATGTATAAATTTTTTGTGTTGCTAAAAGAAAATATATTCAACCCTGGTTCAGTTTCCCTTTCTAGTGGGCCCCGTTGCCTGTTCGAATAAATGGGCCTCCAACATCGGTAGGCCCAGATACTTAAATCAAACATCATATTAATATATATTATATTAAGTAAAAACAATATTACTGGCAAAATATATTTAGCATAAGTTTGTTGAGTAACACTTTTTTATTCAAACCATTTTTTTAAATCCGAAAAAGAGTTAAACAGGTAAAATTGTAAGAGGTCACGTGCTGAATGCTGATGCACCTTGGACTTGGATTGGGCTTGGTCCAATATTACTGTGATCGGATTTATTTATTTTTATGGCAAGATTTTGTAAAATCCCCATAAATATAATTATTCCTAAAATCAAATTTCAAATTTAAAAATATAAAATTTTGATTTTTGACAATGAGATTTGAATTGTTTTTATCCGTTTAAAAGATTTATTTTTTTTTTATCTAAAAAAAAAAATTTTTTTTGTATGTAACAATTTGATATTTAAATAACAATGTAATTCAAAAGTAATTTTAAAAGTGAAGTTGTTTTTACTGTGAAAAGTGTAAATATTAATCCGATCGATCTTTTATCAACAAGTAAATATGTAAATAAAAGAACAAGCCTCAAAAGTAATTAAGCATCTATACAAATGTAAGAGTACATGATTATTCAAGATTGTTTGAAATGTTATTGATTTAAAAAAAAAAAAAAAAACTATCTATCTAACTTGGTCAGTTATTTGGAAAAATAATTGAATTTGTTATCATACCTGTTTTATAATAATTAATTAGGCAGAAAAATGGCGTGTATTCACAAACTAATATACATTTTAACACTGCAGCCCTCTTAAATATTTATTTATTTATTTATTTTTAACATTTTTCAGTTATTAATAGTTTAATACATATATGTATGATTTTTGCGTGCAAAAACAAATATTCAACATAATCTATATTCATTCTTTTATCTATTTGAAATAAATGGACCTCCAACATCAAACTTCAAACATCATGTTAATATATATATAAAAATAAATATTTTAGGCAAAATTTAAATTACTCTATTTTAAAATTTCTCTAATCTCAATAATACTAATTTTAAATTTAATCTCAACCGTATATTTAGTTAAATTACTCTATTTTAAAATTTCCCTAATCTCAAAAATACTAATTTTAAATTTAATCTCAACCATACATTTAATTAAACAATATTAATATATACATAACAGATATCGACTAATGTAAATAAAATTATTTTTTTATTTTTTAAAAAAAAAATATACATAAATAGTACAAAATATAACCAAATTTATTATATCAGATAATAAAATTAATTCAATAATCGTAGTATGATATATTTCAATCAGCGTAGCACGCAGATCTAAACACTAGTTTTATCATATATATATATATAAATATTTTCAAATTAATTTGATACTTATGTCGGATCATACTCAAAGAAACTTTCATCGAATAATTTTATAATAGAGTACGGATAGTTTGATCGATTTTCAGCCACATAAGTATAAATTATTAATAGTTGCACGGGCGAGCCTGACTGAGTGGCCAAAATTCAAAATAGACAGGACTTGAAGGACTGGGGAGAAAGAAAGCGGAGAGCAGGGACCAGTTCATAAATAAAAGGACACTGCGGTCACGCAATGCAATATCTGCAATTGACTATTTCTCTAAACTTAATTTGGCAAAAATATCCTAAATCATGACCTTAAAAGCTAGTTAATTAACTGCTTGGATTATCAATCATCAATCAATTAATAAATATTACTCAACACTAGACTTGATCTTGATTTTTTTTTTCTAATGAATAAATTTGAACAATACTCGACTTAATGAGAATGTATATAACATATAAATTATAAATTTGTATATTATTTTTCATCTCATCATATTTGAAGTTCGATTAGACAATGAGTTCATTAATATTTTTAAAAAAAAAGTATTAAAATATATAAAATATCAAATAATTAGATATCAACTCGATTAATTAAATTTGTTTGTATAAATTCTACATTTATAATATGTAAAATGCAAAATATAGACTGAACAAGTTTCACATAAAAATATGTGAAACTGGTTGAAGAATGTAACTTATGTTATTAAAGGGTATCAGATGCGATTGCTGAAGAGTGCGTCTTTATATTATATAAAGAATATTACTCATAAAACTGAAAGATTTGATTTAAATTACAACAGGGGTATTAGTAGTGATAATTGAGGATATAATTTATATTATAAAAGTGTATTAGTCGTGATAATTGAAAGATCATATCTATAAACATGGACAGAATTTTACATGAGACCTACTAATGTAAAATATAAGCCTACTACATGTATGTAAAAAATATAACCCTCAATTGCATGCATGTTATATATTCACTTTTCTTACTTATTTTTTTACTCGTATTTTAGAGAGCAGGTTGTTTATTAGTATTTCAAACAATAAAACGACTTTTAAAGTAAAGTATGATTTTTAGCGAAAGTAAATTATTTATTAATATTTTAAAATTAATAAAAAATGATTTTTTAAGGTGAAGGATCAAATAGTAATTGTGCAAAAGTCTTCCCAGAAGAACCTCTATAAATCGATTGATTCAAAGCCTAATTTGTACGTTAGGAAAAAATTGATTTACATATTTCATTAGACTCATATGATCTTTTCGGGTGATTCCAAAACACATTAGCATTGACCTTATTAATAACATTTTTAAAATATAAATTATACTTTTCAAACATTATTACTACTAAAACACACACAAACACAATACGGAAAATGGGATTTTTTTGGCGGAGACGCCGACATGGGCTACGGCGGCGGTTTTCTTCGTGTTGATTGCCATATCCCTTTTCATCGACCGTCTCCTCATTCGCTGTATTGAAAAAGTACTGCTACTATTATATAATATAAATAACGCATGATGATCTTAAATAATTTTATTGATCTTTTTTTTTTGTAAGTTGTTATACATTTATATAGTCACAGTCCATTTAATTCACGAGACAAAGAAGTATGGTATCTGACTTTGCCAATTTAATTCGTTGGTCCCCTCAATTAATTATTTTATAATAATTTTTTTCTGATTGCTGGTTAGACAGTATCGTATCTTTGACATTACACTGGGTACAATATTTACAGCACAAGGTACAATTCGTATCTTCACATGGGACAGACCAGCTAAATAGATTCATTTTCGCATTGGCTGTCACGCACGTGATCTGTTGTGTTGCAACTTTAGGTTTGGGTAGACTAAGTGAGTGTTTGCAGACTAAAAACTTAAAATCACTTATTTTTAGATGACAATTACTTTTTTTGTATTTGAAAACTCAACAAACTATTTAATTTAAGCACTTAAAAGTAATTTTTTTGAAGCAACACTTTTCATATGCTTCTATTTGCTTAAAAGTGTTTCTCATTATTATAATAAACACTATTACAATTTTGTCCTCATGATTTTGACAATATTACAACTTTACCTTTATTTATCTCTACTTTTAATATGGGTCTTTTTGTAAAGTTATCAAAAAGTGATTATTTTGCAAACACTCTAACTTCTAAAAAATTGATTAAAAGTATATTTATTTTCACGCGACAAAGAAAAACACTACCAACGTTGGTTTTAATTTTACTACTAAAATCAATTTTAATCACTTACAATATTAAAGAAAAGTACAGTTCTATTGTTTGCTAAAAATTCATTTTAAAAGGTAATGCACGTGATCTGTTTTCCTTTGATTTTATCTTTCATTTTATTTTGTTTAATGCACATTTAGTATATAATTACACCATTAATATATAAAAATCATTGGGTTAATGTAGATAAACAGATGGAAATCTTGGGAAGATGAAACAAGGACAGTTCAATACCAGTGTTGCAATGGTAAGTATAATTACATGATAGCAATTTATAATTTATTTTCAGAAATCAAATACATATATTGTGCATAATAACAATGGATAATATGGTTGCAGATCCAGAGAGATTCAGGTTTTTCAGAGAGACAACGTTCGGACGTAGGCATTTGCATTTTTGGAGCAAATCACCTCTTCTTCTCTGGATTGTAAAGCCCAATATATATATTTCAATTTCTTGAATATATTAATAAATTTATTATTTTATAAAATTTTAAAAAATTGTATGAAGTTGAGGAAGATTTCTTGGCCTGTGCAGGTGTGTTTTTTCAGCCAGTTTTTCACATCAGTTGCAAAAGTGGACTATTTAACAATTAGACATGGATTTATTCAGGCAAGACATAACAGCATAACATAATCAATCTTAAACTTGTTAAAGTTATATGTTTGCAGATGCATGAGTTCTTGAATTTCAGGCACATTTACCATCTCAAAGCCAGTCAACATTCAATTTCCAGAGATATATAAACAGGGCCGTAGAAGACGACTTCAAAGTCGTCGTTGGGATAAGGTCTTTATTCCCTGTCAACAATTCTTAACACCTATCAAACATACTTGTGTGTGTGGTAACATTTTGAACTTATTCAACCATTTTGTTGCAGCCCTATAATATGGCTCTCAGCTGTTCTTTTCCTTCTCACCAACACAAACAGTCGGTAAAAAAAAAAAACTCGATTTCTGGAATTTAGATTATTTCCTCTATTCATAAGTTCTTACATCAAGATTCTAAAAAACAGGGTGGCATTCACACCTTTGGCTACCATTTATCCCTCTAACAGTAAGTCAAGACATGAGCATTTCTAAAACCATGCACTTACTTGTTGTATCTATAAGAAGCATGAGATCTAATACGGGAAAAACGCAGATTATGCTCCTGATAGGGGCGAAGTTCCAAGTTATCATAACAACAATGGGAACAAGTATCCTAGAGAGAGGAGCTGTAATCAAGGGCACTCCAGTTGTTACAGCTGGGCGACAACCTCTTCTGGTTTAGTCGCCCTCGTTTGATCCTATTCTTGATTCATTTCGTTCTTTTCCAGGTTAGCAGTAATTGACTCAATTTGGATCCTTATTATAAGATGATTCAGCTAACATTATCAGTTGATATATATTTCCCTTCTGCAGAATGCATTTCAGATTGCTTTCTTCGCATGGAGTTGGGTAAGTAGTTCAGTTATCTGTATCTATTTATCCCTCTTCCTCTCTCTCTATACATACACATGCATATCTCATATTTACAGCATATTCAAGAAAGTAACAAAGCAATGAACAAGAATATATTATATATATATATATTCCCAAGTCCTAAATGTATTGTCTTTTGTTTCTCAGTATGAATTTGGATACCCGTCTTGCTACCATGAGAATCTCGCGGAAATTATAATCAGGATTATGACTGGGAGAGTAAACACGATCAAATGTTGTTACTATTCTGAAACTTGTCCAAATTACACCATCATTGTTATTCAATTCTTAGGGCTTCTAACTAACTTTAATTTTTCACACCTTACATTTCCATTTCTTGGGTTTTATAGTGTCCTCGTACAGGTCGTGTGTAGCTATGTTACTCTGCCTCTCTATGCCTTAGTCACTCAGGTATCCACGTCCACCTATAGAAACACTCAGAATCATATTAATAACAGCAAATCTTCAATTTTAATATTTTGTCCAATTTTCCAGATGGGCTCATCTATCAAGCCCATCATTTTCAGTGAGCTAGTTGCATCAACGCTAAGAACTTGGTACCTAATGTCTAGCAAGCGACTAAAACAGAGGCAGCAATTGGTGGGTCCCACCCCTGCACGTGGTGGTACTACACCAGCCCATCTATTGCGTGGCCATAGGAAGGCTGTTGGTGGCGATGATACAGTGAGAAATAGCAGAAGTGCAGGTGAGATAGAAAGGGATGGAGATGACAACGAAACAAACCAAGCTCAACTAGAAGTTGAAATTAGCTCTCGTGATTTCTCATTCAGAATTAAGCAGAATGAATTAAGTTTACGTGTGACCTGAAATGATTTGTAAAATTTTTGTGAACTTATCTGATAATTGAAGTGTTGCTCAAAATATAAATAGGCATATTTGGTTTACATTATTTTTCTGATTTAATATGATCAAAGCATGCCGAAAAAACCTCATAAGTTCAAAAGTACGTATTAACAAATCTTGTGTACAAGCTTGTAAAGAGATACATATCTGGAACCTGATGAGCAAAGAAAGTTGCATTTGTCCAAATTTCTACACATTTTCTGTTGCATCTCTTTTTGTCTCTTGATCCTTCCAGAAGTAACCAATCTCTCAGCAGCCAATCTTTCTTCGAGTGCCCTAGCACCTCTTTCCCTACAATCCAACAAACCATATAAGTCAATTACTCCAAACAAATCTTTCTATGTTTGACATGTCATGATAAACATAAAAGTAATTTCCTCTTTAATCAATCTTCCAAACTAATCAATTAAAACAATCTTTCTCTGGTAAATAGGCATACAAAACATTACCTTCTCCTTGATGCTTCAATAGGATCTGAACTAGGCAATGAAGTACCTCCTAAAGTATAGCCACTGGACTCGTCAGAGAGCTCAGATCTTCCACAAAGTAGCCGCTCAAAAATTGTAGCAACAGGATCAATTACTGGTCTGCATACCATGAACTAACATTAAGTTCTGAAATGCAAGAAGCAGAAAGAACAGAAAAGCAAGAAATTCATTCAAAAGTATAAACTACCTCAAAAATTCAGGGAAAAAGGTGGAGAAAGCAAATTCATCACTTGGATCGCCTTTTAGTTTTGTCTCTGTTTTCCTTTGCCAATATCTCAGGTAAATCCAGCCAATATAGGTGCCAAATATTAAAGTAGGAAGATGTGATGCTGAATCTGTTGTGAAAAAGCTTACAACAACAGAAAGCAATACTGCAAGAGACGGCAACCACTGCAACAAAGTTGAAATAAGTAACACGTATGAGGATGCAAGAGTTTGGACTTTCCAATAAAATCAAAGTTCATACTTTTGCTTTTATCTTCAACAAAGGCAGCTCTTGATCTGGTATTATCTGCTTTATGCCAACTAAGAATCCTGAAAGAACCCCTTGGAAACCGGAAATAGGCATATAGCTACAAAAGAAAGCAAGGACATAAAAGTCGAGTAAACCTCTGACTGAGAGGGCAGCAGGAGAGGTAAAAATATGCATTGAGATGAGGTTATGAGGATAGGGAACTGAGCAAAGACAAAACATGCTTATACATAAATATCTTTACTGCATCACTTACAGGTAGGTTTCCTCTGTTGTAACATAGTACAAAGATATTGCCGTGACAAAAACGCAAACTGACGTCAGAAAGTTGACAATAAAGATGAACTTCAAAAATTCCCTAGAACCCCATATAGGCTCAAGAAGCTTTCCAACAAAAAGAAGACCAATTGTACTGATGATCAGCTGCAAAATAAAAATAATTAGATGAATAAACACTAATAAAGATAACAGGTGCACAAAATGGAGATACATACAAAGTACGAAGCCAGTGAAGAAAATAGGAAATGCATACCCCATGTATTGTCTGTTCAATGTATCCAGAGGTTATGAGATTCCAAGCAAAAGGAATTGTCCTATGGGAAATCAAACAAAAATTAATTTGTCATGGTTTAGAGGTCTTACATCTAACTAATGAGTATTGGAAAAACCAATAGTGCTTCATGCTCTCATAATGACTACAAAATTTAGCTCTCTCAAGAGCAAGCCAAAGTCCTCAACAAAAGTTCTTTTTTCGTCAATTAATATTTTCAAAACTGGAGAAAAAACTGCAAGTTATAGTTGGTCAACGTTTGAGATAAACTGAGCTTCACCTTCTCAGCAAAAAAACCCAACAATAGGAAGAAAAAAATCATGCGTGTTTCATTAACAATTGCTGATCACTCCGGTTCCGACTATTTACACAAAGACTTTGATATAACAATCCGTCTCGAAGTATTTTAAGCTTCAAATCCTACTGCAGAGCTGCTAAGTTAGTTCAGCCCCCAAAACCTATCCTATTAATCTATGATACTATGTACTTTAACCTTACATACAATTGATATAAAATTAAAAAAAGTTTCTTCTAAACCCAAATAGTGAAATATCAACCTTTTTATACTATAATTTCACAAATAAATCAACCAAGAGCCCACTTTACCTTAATTACCAAGAAGAAAATTAACAGATGAACTACCATAGTTAAACCTAGATCAAGTCTAGCAAGCTCACGCAACCCTAATTCCTCTAACTCAAACAACACAAGTTTACATAAAACGAAAAGATGCAATAGAGTACCACAAACTATAAACAAAAAAACAAAATTATAATTCAAGAAAATGCAGAAAGATAAGAAAATTACTTTGCGGGGATTAAAGCAAGATAAGATACTACAGAGGGCAAAATCTGAACAACAATGTGACCCCCTATCAACATCACTGCCAATCCCTTGCACAGCTTTGTAAATCCCGTGTAAATGCTCGCCCCGCCCTAATCCGCAAAACAAAAACAGAAGAAGCACAAAATTCTTAAACCCTCTTCGTAGAAAACGAAAATGGTGAATATAATTGCAACCCAGTTCAGATCTGTAGAAGAATCGGCTATTAAACTACTACTTAAGAGTGTAATTCGCAACCAAGAACTCACCCCTGAGAGCTGTTGAGAGCTCATTGTTAGTGTGGGTTTTGAATCGTGGAGTGATCTGCTTGGAAATCTTTGGAGTATTTCTTGGGTTGTATATTACAAATCGGAATTTGTGATGCGTTTCTTGATTTTGGAGTGATTTTAATTCAAAACCGACTATGTTATAATTTGAGAGTTTTTTTTCACCTTTGGTCCCACCAACCACGCCATATTTTCAATTTGGTACCACCTTTGTCAATATAGTCCCACAAGAATTATAATTTTCAAATGTGATCGCCAATTACGATTTCTGTTAAATCGAACAGTAAATGTGGTCCATAAGTTATGGGGACATAATTAATACTCATTAAGCGCTTAACCATCTTTCAACTATTCGCAATTTTAGTCTCATAAGTTATAAACATAATTAACACAAAATTAACCAATTAACTTGTCGGACCCCTTGCACATTTGGTCCCATATGTTCCATTTCTTCCCTCCATTATTTTTGGGCGCTAAAATTCACTAATAACAAAATTTAGTAGCCAAATTATCATTACTTTCAAATCCATAAAACTAAAATTTGTCGAAAAATAGGTGGGAAAATCAAGTTTTTCTCACTAAAACCTAGATTTTCCCCGCTATATATATACATCCATATATATTCACACATTCAACACAACACATTCATGAAAAAATAAAGACAACACATTCAACACTAAATTCAAATCCAAAAGCACCTAAAATTTCTAATTGCTCCAAAATTTTTGAACCCCATTAATAGCAAATCACCAAGCAAAGAGCAAAATATAAGCCAAACATACCACCAATCTTAATCCACCACAATGATATCATTATAAGCACAAAAGTTAGTTTTTTTCAAGATATTATAAAAAAAATGAGATTGTATCATTATTTTAAAAAAAAAAACTATCCTAACCTATCCCAACCCTCATCTACTTTTTTTACCTTTCCCTTTGTTTGACATGACAACTTTTTTGAGAGACCGGTGCGTGTGACAAACTTCTTACCCCCAATTGTTGTGACACACATTCCATCCTCATCACCCATTGTTGAACCTCCCCAGATGGACCCTCCACATCTCCTCCAATGTAACTATTGGGAGTAAAAAAGTAGCAGTAACTATGAACCTATAATTGAAACAAGAACAATAAGAACAATGTTATTATATGAACATATGAATCTATGATACCTAAAAAACAAGAAAAACACTCTTACATTGTCAACCCCTCGTGATGATGGTCCTCCTCCAATAAAAAGTTGTTGGGAGCAAATGATGTAAATGACCCCTATATACCCAATGGATTAGTAATGAACATAAAAAGAAATACAATGAAAAACATATAAAAAGTTGACATAATCATACATCGATGAACAAATGCTCCTTGAAGAATCTCCAATTGAGGTTGAATTCTTCTTCTTCTTCTTTGAGACAATAGCTATTATTTTTGCCCCCCTTTCTGTGTGGTGGCCCCTTTTTTGGCGAGGAACCTCCTCAGACATGTACAAGTTTATCGGTTTAGAGAAAAAATATAGATAAAAAAATGTTAATTAATGAGTGAGAACTTGCAATAATAGGTTCATCAACTCCTTGAGCCATTGGTGGAATGTCATCTCTCGAGTCGTTTCTTCATGTTGATAAAACCTTCATTATTCTCTTTCCTCAAATTTATCATCATTTCATTGTGTTCGATATAATAAATCGGGATTAATCGAACATCAAAAAATGGGATACGTGTAATGTTTGAATATAATAATCATGCTGAAATTGGGCGAAGTTACTTTTTTGTTCGCAAAAACCGATCGAGTTGTTTCGACCAACCTACCGAACAAACGAAACCGGTCAAGATGTTCGAACTCAAATCTCCGAAAAACCGACATCTTAAAGATATGGTTTAACGTAAAGTCCAACCGAACAAAAAGACTAATTCGACGATTAAAAAGCGTCCCTACGGCGACGTTTATAAAAAGATCAATCAGAAGATGAAGTCAAAAAACGTGGCAACACCAACGGAGTTCTTGCATGGTCGAAAGAATCCAAATTTCATGCTTCGACAAAAAGTACGAGAAATGGAAGTAAAAAGAGGAAAAAAGTTAAGAGGGATCAACAAAAAAAGAGTCTACAAAAAAATTCCGAGAGGTGAGGAGTAAAAAAATTAGAGTGTTCATCCACATATATGAAAAACCCCGGAACTCATTCGACCAACTCTCCGATTCATCTTCATAAGATGTATCAAGAATCGATGCGTGAAGGCTCTCAAGACTACATCCCGGCTTGGTATGCCCTCAGAGTAGTCTTTTTTATCGATTTGGGTCAACAAATCCATCTTATTTATTGTTTATTTTACACGATATGTTTTGTTTGAGTAGTCGTGAATTAAATTAGCCACATAATATTCATCAATCTAAAAACGACTCACAAATAATTGGCGCTTGTATGAGGAGGTGCAGGAAAAATCAACTCATACACAAACCCTTAGTTACCGTAGTAAAAAAAGAAATATAATGCCTCAATCTAGGAACACCCAAAAGAGAGAGGTCGGAACAAAGTCAATTATATGACCAAAAAAAGAGGCCCGGCGTCACAAATTTCATAAAGATCAAAAATGGAAATTATTAATCTTGAAGATATAGCCAATGATCCGGGCCACTATAAAAGAATCACTTTCTTTCTCAAAAACACGAAAAGAGAGGGCGAAAAAAAGAATCAAGGGTTAGAGGCTCAAGATGAAGAGCAACACTCCACATACACCCGATAAAGAAGCAAGTTAAAAATAAAATCGCAAAAGCCGGACTAGTAAAAAAGTTCGATGATATGTCGGGATGACGAAACGTTTCAAAGCGGTCTGACCATCGGCGTTTTGACGTTTGAGGCTCTCCGCCAAAGACCGAATCGGCAATAATAAAGGCGACAGGATCCGGGAAAGAGACATCCGATAAGGTGCCCGCGATTCGGATCTTCAAAAGCATCCAGACACCGAACAAATATCGGCGGGAACAAAGTTGTCTATCCATCACCGATTGGGTAGTCAAGACAAACTTGGAGAGAAGGGGATCGCCCCATCACGAAAGCATGATCTCACGAGATCCTCATGATGGGAAACAACCCCAATCTAAGTCTATCATCCCATGAAATTTGCGAGAAATGCAAAAAGCCATCGTGGAATTATGCCCGATCCGCCGCGACTAAGAGCTATCCTCGCCGAAAGCACATATTTTGTTCGCCATTATCTCCGGCGATCATGGCGTTTGAAGTCCAAGAGAAAAATGGCGAAAGTCCCGACCACCAATTCCTATTTTCGACGCCGAGTCGGATCCTCATGTCCATCTCAAAGAATTTTCGGACTTTATGATCGCGATGGAAATTATAGATGCGACAAAAGGTCGATCATTCCCATGACTTTGGGAGATCGAGCACATAGGTAGTTTACCACTTTACCCGCAAAGATCCATCACATCTTTTCGCCGGTTGGGACGGCAATTTTTGTCCCATTTTTCATCCATGTGTGTGCTTCAAACACCAAAACAAAGGTTGGCGATTTTTTCCCAATTAAAAAGGTGAGTCCGATCGGTCATACATAGAAAGATTTGATAAATGTTTATATGATGGAGCCCCAGATTGAAGAGGATGCTAAGATCCTCGCGGTGGAGGGAGGTCCGACCTTAAATACGACATGTGGAAGGCCATGCATCAAGATTGGCGAACTCATACTCGAGTTTAGAGAAGCGGCAACCTAAAATTATAGCCATGCAAGATTTGCTCGACAATCACAATTGAGACAAGAGCTCAACAACTAGGGAAAGTTTTTGAAAAGTAAACAATGAATGAAGGGGCACAGATCCTCAACCTCCTTCAAACCTTTTGAACAAAGAGTCAAGCAAATGCCCTACGAAGTCTTTTTGGGCGTCTCGATAAAACTATCTTTAATTAAATTAAAGATCGGGACATGTTGGATAAAGCCAAGAAGAATCATAATGGATAAGCGTCGACTTAACGCTTCCAAATATTGTAATTATCACGAGTACATCGGGCACAATACTGAAAATCGCCGTGATTTACTCCGCCAACTTTGAAGTTAGCGATGAAGAAAATCGTCTTTCCAGTTCTTAAAAAAGCCGGTAACGAGGATTCGCGGCGAAAGCGAAAGGATAAAAGGAAAGAGGAAAGCGGAAGGCCGAACAAACATTTGACAAAGTGATGATCCCGAAGAATTACGCAAAGAGATCCAAATTACCCAAAAGAGGGCCTCCTACTATTGGAAGAGGTCAAGAAAGTCAAGAAATCCAAATGATTCGTCCCGAATATGGACTGTGGGTGGATGTTACCAGCGCCCAACGTTATCTAACGAGACGTAAAAAGATGGAGATCGTGCCATACGCGAACATCCATCGGGTAAAGGTGGCGAACACATCATCCGGTTCCCCACCTACACACCAAATCATTTTCTCGGAGGGCGATCTCGCGGGATTATAACTCCCCATAACGACTCTTAACCATCAGTGCTTTCGTCTCGCCGGATTTGAAGGTACATCGCCTCTTAGTTGATCTTTGGGGCTTATGCAAACATTTTGTTCGTTAATACCCTTCGCCGGATGAAAAAAACAAGTTGGGGATTTGAGCGGTTATATTGAACCATGTAATCATACTATAATGGGTTTGGGAGAGTCAGAAACCCGACCTATGGTATGATTAGGTTAGAGTCGAGCTAGAGTCAACTTTGAATTCGGACATTAGGGCGAACTAGAATGTTAGATTTTGTAATCGTCGATGCTCGATCCACTTATAACGGGTTCTAGGTCGCTTGCTTATTCAGAATTTAAAGCGGCACTGTTTCACATTATTATTATTGTGTTAAATTTCAGAGCCACAAGATGGAGCGGGGAGTGTAAAAGGAGATCAAAAGAAAGGCACGAGATTGTTTCTTCATCATGTGTGCGGAAAAACAAAATTTGGTTAACATGATGGAACAAACGGGGGAGATTGGTGAGTCAAGCCAATGAAAAAAAAAAACCGTCTAAATGTCTCCGAACGAACACGAGTTCCACGAGCATAACCATTCGAGCAAATCTGAAGGCGTGAACATAAATGGAAAGACAACTAATTCCCCGATCTCCTAGAACAAATGAATATTGATCGGCCGAGCGAGCAACGGACTAGAGCCTCGTGTAGGTTTTGAACCCATGGAGGTTGATGATGAGCCCCGAGGATCCATTCAAGACCCTCGGTGGAAGCAAAAAAAAAAAAAGGCGACTCTGTCGAACAACTGGAACCAATCAATGATCGACCCGAAATGGACTGAAGTTAGAAGTGTTCATTGGTTGAATTACCGAACCAATCGAACATAAATAATTACTTACCTTCAAACAAATTTAGATGTGTTCGCATGGTCACACGGGGACATGGTTGGAATAGATCCAAAGCATGCACGCCACTCCCTCAACCTTGATCCAATACAAGCTCGGTTGTCCGTAAACGTAGAAAATTTAGTCAGGAAAAATATGCGGCGATGAATAGTGAAATCAAAAAAGGCGCTTTCGATAACAAACCGATCCGAGAGGTAAAATGCCCAAGATGGCTTGCGAACCCTGTACGTTCGTTCGCAGAAGCCAAATGGATCTTGGAGATTGTGTATCGATTTCACCGATTTGAATAAGGCATGTCCAAAAGATAATTTTCCGATGCCCCACATTGATTATTTGGTTGATAATACTGTTGGGCCATGAACTCATGACATTTATGGATCGTTTTTGGTTATCACCAAATACCAATGCATCCGGACGATCAAAAGAATACTGGCATTCTGCGCAAATTGAAAAGAACATGTATTGTTGGCAACGCATGCCATTCGGATTAAAGAATGCCGGAGCAACGTATCAACGTTTGGTGAACAAGATGTTCGACGAACACATCGGCCGAACAATCGAGGTATATATTGATGATATTGTGGTTAAGAGCGAACATAAGGAAGACCACATCACCCACCTCGCACAAACGTTTGATATATTGAGGAAGTATAATATGAAGTTAAATCCCAAGAAATGCAGTTTTGGGATTCATTCAGGGAAATTCCTCGGACACATGGTTAGTCAACGGGGGATTGATGCAAACCCATCAAAGATTCAAGCAATGCTCGATATGCAAGCCCCCAGAAATGTGAAAGAGGTCCAATTAACCGGACGATTAGCTTTCGTAAGCCGGTTTATATCACGAAATGGGGACAAATGTAAACCTTTCTTTGATGCATTAAAGAAGGGGAAATTTCAGTGGACCGAGCATTGCCAGAATGCGTTTGAATCATTAAAGCAATACCTTGCAGATACTCAGACACTGTCTAAGCCTATCCCAGGTGAACAACTCTATTTGTATCTCATTTGCATCGAACATGCGACCCGGTGTTGTGCTTTCGTCGCGAGAGGAGACAAGCGTTTACCCATTTATTATGTTAGCGAAGTCTTTAAAAAAAAGGTTCGAAACTCCTAAGATCCTCCGTTGGAAAAATTAAGCGACGCCGCCGTAATGAGTGTGCGAAAATTGCGACCATATTTTTTTCGACCACTCGGTTGAGGTATTGACTACGTTTCCATTCGCCAAGTCCTCCACCGACCCGGATCTTGGCGATTGCTCAAATGGGCAATGGAGTTAGGGCGATTTGGCATTACTTTTGCTTTCGAACAAGAATGAAAGGGCCAAGCTATGGGCGATTTCATGGTTGAGTTGACATATCCACAAATTCTCGAAAAAATTGTCGATCAACCATGGCACATGTATGTTGATGGATCATCAACAAGTTCAAGAGCCGGGCAAAGCGTAGTTCTCATCAACCCAACTAGGCAAACGTTTACAATGACCATTCGATTTGATTTTCGGCTACAAATAATGATTTGAATATGAAGCTTTGATCATTTGGACTACAAATGGCAATGACAATGGGAATTCAAAGGTCGATGATCTATAGCGATTCTCGGTAATCGTTTATCAAGTAACAAAGTAGTATGAGGGCGAGGCGAACAAATGGCACAATATCAACAACTAGCAAAAGAGTTGCTCGAGCATTTTGACCAAGTTTTCATTGAACAATTACCACGATTGGGTAATTGATTCACGCCGATCTTTGGCACGCACCGCAGCAAGGCGGAAGAGTGAACGAACACAACGGACATTGTGATCGTCACAACTTATCGCCCTCGGTTCCCGAGTTGCGATCGCCATATAATATGGCCCGAACAAGAAACTTGGATGACTCAATAATGAGTTATTTACAAAAGGGACTTCTCGCGAAAATAAAGCACAAATTTACTCGCCTCCGGATTACGATACCGCTTTCGATATACTATTATAGACGAGCATTTGTACAAAAAAACTTCTCTCTTCCACTTTTGAAGTGTATTACTCGAAGAGGACATGTACTTACGCAACAAATCCATGATGGAATATGCGGAAATCATACTGGTGGGCTCGATCCCGCACATAAAATAATCGAGCAAAGGTTATTATTGGCCAACCCTTAGAAAGGATTCGCTGCGATATGCTCGTGCGTGTTATCGATGCGTGTACATGCACCCACTCATTCATAGCCCACCAAGAGTTAGTATCGGTTTATAGTCCATGGCCATTTGCTAAATGGGGGATCGATTTAATCGGCCCATTTCCCTCTTCGCACATCGGGAGTTAGATATCTTTGTGGTAGTTGATTGATTATTATACTAAATGGGCGGAAGCCGAGGCAATTGTTAAAATCACCGAACAAAGGATGTGGAACTTTGTTTGGAAAAACATCATCTGTCGATTTGGGCTTCCCCAATCATTAGTCACGGATAACGGACAAACAATTCGATGGAAGTGCATTCAGCAAAAATTGTGCTCATTTGGGGGATTAAAAAGCATTACTCAACTCAGTATTATCCCCAAATCAAATGGTCAAGTCGGAAGATTAATAAAATTATCAAGCATACCCTCAAGGCTAGACTTGATAATTCAAGGGGAGGATGGGCGAAGAATTGCACGAAATATTGTGGGCTTACCGAACAACTTTCGTAACATCAACTGCAGAGACCCCTTTTGCTTTAGCATTTGGTGCAGAGGTCATTATACATGAGAAATCAAAGTTCCAAGTCATCGAACAATGACTTTTGGAGAGCATATTAATGACAAAGCTCATTCCGAATTCGGACTGTTGGAAGAAAGAAGGACGGATTTGATTTCAAGAATGCTATGTACAAAAAGAGATCGGAAAAGTTTTATAATTCCAAAGTCCGAATCGCCTTGGGTTTAATGTGGGCAAAAATTTGGTTTTAAAGGCGTCGGTGGGGGTACCAAGTGGTGTTTTCGGTCGAGCATGGGAAGGTCCTTTCAGAGTCCGCGAGCGTTTATCAAGCGGGGCGTATGACTTGGAGGGACTGAATGGAGTCCCATTGTCTTACTCGTGGAACGCGTCAAATTTGAAAAAAATATTATCAATAAAGCGAGTATATAGTATCGACCGAACAAAGTTGAAAAGCATTAAAGCGAGCATATTGTTGGCGAGCACAATCAACCATTCGATCAAGTGAGTAGGACGATCTTAAAAGAAGAATATATTATTTTCGATGCATATCTTCAAGGAAAAAATTTGGACAACACTATTGTGAGGCCGGGAGCTACGTGTCGAGAATGAGTTGTCAATAGAAGAACGATGTCGGGAACAAGTTGACAAAGTGGTGGCGACCATGCGAGGTGAGTTAATTCTTTGAGCAAGAGGAGGCAAAAGCCGATAACGGATGTCAAAAGGAGAGAGCAAAAATAAGAGAGCTAGACGGTTATCTATGCCAAAGACTAGCTTGGGGCAGTTCTATAAATAGGGGCATACTTGATGGTTAAGAAAGAGAAAAAAGAAGAAAAAAAAAGATGAAGAAGAAAAAAGAAAAAAATCTTTGCGATCCTCGGTAGGAAGATGGTTTAGTATGCCCCCGGGCGTAGAAGAATCCGACTCTCGATTCGTGATCAATTATTTGAATCGAGCATCTATCCGGATATGAGCTTTTTACCTAACATTCATTGCAAGCTTCGGGTTGAAGCTCGTCCCCGGACTCAAGATGCTTTCGGAAGAGCCATGGTTCGCCTTTCACGTTACTCACTTGCTTATGCGATAATAAGCCCGTGAAGTCCCCTATGCATCCCAAAAAATCTCCTCCGAAGGGAGGGATGTCATAGAGTCCACCAAAAATAAGATGCGATCTTCGACTTTCGAGCATCTCTTTGGAGGGACGAGAATGGTGCGGTGAAAATTTTGTTTCGCGACCTATTTTAGGCGAAACAGGAATGCTCGCCCACATGCTCATGCCCGTGGCCGCCAAGATAACCGCAACTTGTCGGGGAGGGACAAAGTTTATCTTCTTCCGGGCTTGAGCATGTTAAAAAAGAAAAAAGGGTAAACGACTGATGTGCCACATCCTTGTCAACATCAATTCCGCGGACAAGGTAAGGCCAGTTCGTGTCTACTCAAGACAGGATTTAAATTTAAAAACCCTGGTCTGATAACAATAGTTGTGTAATAGATAGTCTTTTTCAGTTATGAACGATGTAATAGAATACAAAGTGTTGCAAAAAAAAAAAGAAAGATATTTGTACTTTTGTTCGCTAAAGAGATTCTAGTTCAAGTTTATTTGATAATGACCTTTCCGGACGACCGAACAAAAGACTTAACGAGCCCAGTCTATGTTCACTGACGAATTTAATTCAGATTACGATCCCCGCACAAAAAAGCGAGTAATGGGTACGTGCAATCGATAAGCCGACTAGTACTTCACAGATACCCGAAGACGAAGCGGGTGACGAAATACTGGTCATGACTAAATAAGACGGCCCGAGTACGAAGTGATCGCACCTAAATAAGACGATCGCGCACCAAGAAAGGAGGGGTTCATAAAGTAACCCATCTGGTCGCACCTAAATAAGACGATCAACCGATTGCAACGTCAATAAGACAATCAAAACCGAAAAGAAGTCGGGGGCGGGCATAAGTAAACCCAATGTTCAATTCATTCAAGAAGAAAAGGCAAAAAGCGGAAAACAATAAAAGCGAACGCAAAGCAACAAAGAAAATATCGTGCAACACAAAGTATCAACATTCATCCTCAACAAAGCGGGTTAGAGGAAACAATTCAATATGAAATTCATTTGTTCAATTGACAAAATATTGGGACAAAAGAAGAAGTATCAACAAGAAAGCGACTAAAGATATATTGTTGAATTAAAAAGTGAAGAAGATAAAATTACACAAGTCTTGTAAAAAAAAAAAAAAACATCAAGGCATAAAGTCAAAACTAGGGGTAGATGGAAGAGAAATGTCGAACACATTATGTTCGGGTCCCTCCAGCGATTCGGGATGTCCGTATCGGATGCTCATTGGGGGCGATTTTGCTCGATTCACGGAGGTTCTTGCTCGTCTGAAGCAGGATTGATCCCAGATCGATATGAAGATTTTGATCGGCAACCTCGGTAGCAATAATGTCGAGGTTCTCCATCTTCATCCGGAATTGGATCGTCAATTTTGATCCGCCGGGAAGAACGGAAAAGTCACACGAGACCATTCAAATCGACATTGGGAGGTTGCGATCCGGAGGGTTATCAACCGTGCTTCTTTGAAAGTCCGGATATGAGGGGGCAATTTGCTCATTTGTTGAGTGTGTGGCGAAAGCGGATCGATAAAGATTTGAAAAAGGGCAAATATACGAGAAGTTAGACATGGAGTCAATGTGTTGATGTCGTCATGCGGCTTAGAGTTTTCAAGGCCTAAACGAGTGTTAGTCTCTTCAAAGAACGATGAAATTTGTTGGCCAAGCTCGTTCTCTCACTTTCCATTTTTTCAACATCGGCCGAAGTTTCTGAAGCTCGGAAGATTCATTTCTTCTTGAGCTCTTCATTATATTGATCCTCCTCACCGAGATCGATTCAGTTACCTCTTTTCGTGTGACGAGCATCCTCTTGAGCTAGGCGTAGCATTCTCCGAAATTGGCGGGCATCCTCACTGAGCCATTTGGCCAAATTTGGCTTGTGCCAACGGTTTGCTCTGAGCGATTTCAATTCATCGCGGACCTGTTATTTCGATCACTTTGTCTTGAAGTTCTAATCAAAGCCAAATAATTGGCTTGGATGTTAGAATTTGGGCATAAGCTTTCTCAAAAGCGACCAGGATGACCTGAAGCACCAAAGCCCCAAACGCATGTTTTCTAAAGAAATTGGGACCCGTAAATGAACTCTCCAGATCGAAGTAGTCCATTTCGAGCGAGTGAGCAAGCTTTTTGAACATGCTCCGCAAGACGCTGGAACTCTGCGAACACTCGGCGAGCGAAATAATTCTTTAGGTCGGGCGTTCGTAGGCGACAACTTTGCTCAACCTACGGTATATACATGTTGACTAAGTGAAATGCGAAATATCGACCAAAAACTGAAAAATTTCTGTTAATAAAGCGTACACCGCCCACACGAGTGGATCCCATCCCAGGAATGACTTATCTTCGGAGATCGCGGCCGAGGGTCCATTAGAGTCCAAATCGAGGTCCATTTGGAGGAGGAGAAGATGTGCCAACCTCCATTTTTCGACAATCTGCGAAATGGGACCAACAACGAAGCGGCCGCTGGTGATCGACCTCGGCGGTGAGGGAGTCAGTCGACGGCATCAATCGTCTTGTTTGAGTTTGCTTTCGGTTGGCCCACGATTCGATCGACCACTTGTTAAGCTCGGGCGCTGTTAAAAAACTGGCCATCGTTAGCGATCTCCACCCTTGGTCTTTTAGGTGGTGGGTTGTTCTTGACCCTATGCTTTCGTGTTATCGGGAGCTCGCCTGCTCGACTTGATTCTCAGGAATTTGGATGAGGGTCGTTTGGCCCTTGCCTCCTCTACCTTTCATTGAGCTTTCGCTCGGCTTGAATCGAAACAAGTTCTTGTGGCCTTTTCTCCGAGCCATCTCGGTGTGTTCAGGCGTACTCCGCGGCGATGGTCACAATTTGGAAAAAAGCTATAAATAAAAGCGAAATCGGAAAATTAATAGCAATAAACGAACAAAAAGACACAAGACTAGTACAAAAACAAAAGATTATCCTTCTAGGAAGGATCAGCAAACAACAAGATGGTGAGGAGGCGCGAACAAACCACTTTTCTTTCTCTTGTTCGTAAATATTCAAGGTAATCACGGATCTTTACGAGCGAGATTCTAGATCGATCTGCCAATTTCTTTGAAATAGCCGTCGTTTGTCTCCTTATCCGTCGCGGCTTGAATCCGCGAAATAAAAAGTGAGTTAAAATCGGTTCGAATTGAAGAATGAAAGTTACAAAATCACTTACTTGTACACTCCGAAGTCGATTGGGGATGTCAAACGAGCATTTGGCTCGCTTCGAGGCAAGGCTTTTCAATCGCCCCCTATGAAACGAAATTTCTCTTTCCGATCCATCGATTTTGTTTGGCACATCCTCGATAATTTTGCACTTGGCGTTAGCTTGCATAAACAACCACCCATGCTCGCCCCGCCGGGACGAGTCAGTCAAGTGCACTAACCGAGCAAGTTCAATTGCCGAAGGATAATACCTTGGTTTCATTTTTGCGAACAACGTCAAAAAAAACTCATGACCATATGCCATCCATTCGGTTTGAGTTGTGTAATGGAGATATTCCATTCCACGAGCAAAGCGGGTAATTGCTTGGGATGGAGAGGAAATCGAAGACCGGCCTCCATGGTATCAAATTCACGGCAACACAACCCTCGGGGGTTGGTCGGCTCGTTCATCGGGACCAGGGTGCCCGAAAAAAGACATCCTTGGGGGTTTCATAAATTCTATGCGGTGGCGAGCATATCTACATCAATTATGCTCGCCATTTTGCTCATTTGGTACTCATTCTCTACACTAATCCTATGAGGTTGTTAAGGGCAGCCAAAATTATAACGAGCATTATACTCGCTATATGTTGACCTGTGAGGAACACCAACAGTATACCAATTTTGGAGTTTTGCCCACCATCTACACCTATGTTCGATTCGACTAAATTTGCGATTCTTTAAAATTTCCCCCCTTCTGAAAGATAGATTTATTTCTATCTACATCAATATTACCCGTAACCCTAGACCTAATTTGAATATGGAAGAGTTATAATCGTAATCGTCGATTTAATCATTACGGGACAAACCCTATCCGACTCGTTTGGGCTCTATCGAGTCAAGAAAGAACGGTAAAAGGTTGTCGAAATTGCCAACGGAATCTCGAATTCGAGGCATTTGCCTCCGATGTATTTACATTATTACAGGGGATTACGCTAATGGGGGAAGACGAAGGAAGCCAGAATGGTCGGATTGAACAGAGGAATTGAGCGAAGCCATGATTATAAAGTAGAAGAAGAATCGGCAAAGATTACGAATGAATTTCTTCACGAACAATGAATCCTTTCTTGGGAAACTTTCGAATCACGGAGGGCGATAAGAGAGTAGAGGAGAAAGGAAAAATTTTTAAAGTGGAGAAATAAGATTTAAATAGACACGGGTATTAATTCGAAGTTTATTGTGAATTGAGCGGACGCCAAACATGGCCCAATCAGATTTCAACAGCCGGGCCCAATGTAGAATACAAAGCGACCCGCCTGGGGGGTATTGTTGTGTTCGATATAATAAATCGGGATTAATCGAACATCAAAAAGCGTTTACACGTGTAATGTTTGAATATAATAATCATGCGGTTAGGCGAGTTACTTTTTTGTTCGCCAACCGTCGAGTTGCTTTCGGCACCCTACCGAACAAAGCGAAACCAGTCGGTATGTTGAACTCAAATCTCTGAAAAACCGACATCTTAAAGGCGACGAACAGAAAGTCCAACCGAACAAAAGACTAATTCTGACGATTAAAAGAGCGTCCTACAGACGACGTTTATAAAAAGATCAATCTAGAAGATGAAGTCAAAAACGTGGCAACACCACCGGAGTTCTTGCATGGTCCAAAGAATCCAGCTCATGCTTGACAAAGTACGAGAAATGGAAGTAAAAAGAGGAAAAAAGAAGAGGGATCCCAGAAAAAAAGAGTCTACAAAAAAATTCCCTGAGAGG
Source organism: Stenogyne calaminthoides (assembly GCA_037126765.1). Taxonomy (NCBI): domain Eukaryota; kingdom Viridiplantae; phylum Streptophyta; class Magnoliopsida; order Lamiales; family Lamiaceae; genus Stenogyne; species Stenogyne calaminthoides. Next base: position 3,760,470 of record JBBCBC010000042.1, read on the forward strand.
TGAGGAGTAAAAAAATTAGAGTGTTCATCCACATATATGAAAAACCCTGGAACTCATTCGACAACCTGCATCGATTCATCTTCATAAGATGTATCAAGAACTGTACGTGTAAGGCTCTCAGTACTACATCCTGGCTTGGTATGCCCCCAGAGTAGTCTTTTATTGACGAACTGGGTCAACAAATCCATCTTATTTACTGTTTATTTTACACGTATATGTTTTGTTTGCGAGTCGTAACTAAATTAGCCACATAATATTCATCAACGAAAATGACTCGCGACAATAGCCTCAGCAATCTTCCTCGTTTTACAGCCCTTCTTGTTATGACCAGTTTCATGACAAAATGAACATTTGACTTTGTAAGGTCAGTCTATGCATAGTTTGACCACCATCTCTTGATTGTTCACTTTACTTCACCACGACTCCTTCCTCCTCTTTCTCTTAGGCATACCAGCTTTCCTCTTTGCAAAGTTAGGTGGTAAGGGGGGTATGTAGCCAGTTATCTTCCATAACTCCTCATCATTCATGGGAGGAACAGAGTGAGAATACACCTCATTGTACACCTCAACAGAGTAACACTTGTGTACATAATCCTCTACATCTTCCCCTTGAGAACAGTTTGCAATCGATAGCATGCTTGCATGGGATTCCACTCGACATCCCATTCCCTCTGATCCACAAATATGTCCTTCAAGTCAACAAAGATACCTTGTACCATCAAATCGATGCTTCATAGTTTGTGTTCGGATGATTTTTCTTGCTGGCAAACTCTTAATGCCTCCTCCTCCGTCTTTATCACTTTTTGGATCTTGCCACATACCTTTCTCCCTTCACATTTGATCTCACATTTGTGTTTCTTGACTTGAATTCTTGTCATTATGTACTCCACGATCCACTCCAACATTGTGAGAATTGGCTTGTCTCTTTGCTTCGAGAATCGCATGCATTGTACACCTCACACATGTTGTTCACTAGTGTGTCACACTTAGATTCTGGAGAGAAGTGTGATCTTGACCACTGTGCAGGGGGCTTAACAGCAAGCCACTCTAGGCATCTTATATCTTTCCCTATCTATCCTTACCGTTGCTCTATGAAAAGAGGTTTGTGGTCAAAGATTTATTTGCCCTCCAGGAGGAGTTTTCTAAACTCATCACCTCTCAGTATCGACCCTCTTTCATGTTCCCATGCAAATGTCTTACACAAAATCTATTCTCAACCTTTGGCAAAGACCCTCTCAAATGCAGGGATCATACCTTTTTGCTTGTCGACATGAAAATGAACTTACCCTCCTGATCACCTATGAAATCCTCCTTCAACAGTTCCAAGAACCACTCCCAATTCTCTCTAGTCTCACTACCAACCACTACATATGATAGAATATATGGATCATTGTTAGGGTCCATGCCAACTGCAGTGAGAAGTACTCCACCTAAACTCTCTGTCAAGTGACAACCATCAACTCCTATCCATGGCCTTAATCCAGATCTGAAACCTCTCTTACAAGCATTCAAACAAATATAAAATTTATTAAAGAGTGCAGCCCCATCATTGTTCCCTTCAGTCCTTAGAACGATTGTTGATCCAGGGTTGGTTTCAGGCAGATGATGAGCATAGTACCACAATTTTGAATATTGCTCTGCACTATCACCTTCAATACTTCTCAGTGTCTTGTTCTTTGCTCTGTAGGCCTGGGTATCTAAGATGTAAACTCCCAACTTCAACATTGTCTTCTTCTTAAAAGGTTCCAAGCCCTCTTTTTCGGATCACACCTCCACTCATTTTCAAAAGTCTTTGCCAACCAGGATGAGCTGACATTCTTCACATGATAGGACCTTGCACAAGTATGCTCTGTGTTGTAGTGTCTGATCTGGTAGTGTTCTTCTGTTGGGGATTATACTGAAAAGTATGCTTTTTACTTTGTATAATCGAAACTGAATTTCCAGACTTATTTACTTAAATAAATTGTTTATCACTGATGCTTTAAATATGATTGAATGTTATATATATTTACTGCATAACTGTTCAATAATTCGTACGTGTTACACTGTAGTTAATTTAGTGATACCCGATCACAGAAGATTAAATTAACAGTCCCTTGTAACTATAAGTACGTCATTCACGACCTAGATGGAAATGAACAACCATCGCGAAAGGTTGAGGTGTAAGGCTCAGATTGGTTTGTCTTGACCAAGAGATTACACTAGTGCATGTGATGATATTTGAATAGGACCTACAGGAGGATAAATTCTTCAGAACTGAACAAGGAAGAATTAGACCTCAGTGGATTGTTGTTTCTTAACCTTCGTCCCTTAAATAGGATCACGTGGGATCGGTAACTATTGCTTTGACTTATCATGGGTAGCGAATCAGAGAGAGATTCAATACGTACTTTATCTTGGGCAATATTATTGGTCACATGTGATTGCTAAGATTTATACGAAGAATCGTGTGCAAGCACGCTTGCTTGATTTGCCCCTTGGGAGGTTCATAAGTTTTATCATACCAAATCTTGCAAGTGGAATTTGTTTAGGTATGGATAATAATGTTGAACCGTTCCTCGACAAGGACAAAAGATATTAATTAATGGAAAGCTATTTCAAGGTGGCTTGAATTAATTAATGGGCTAGATAATCTTAAACACGGAAATAATGCCGGGAGCCATATTGATCGTAATATGGGTTAAGATGGATAGTGCAATATTAATTATGTAGTGGGATTAATTAATATTTATGGGCTTGAATTATATTGTGGCTCAATATTAGATATTCAAGATCCATTAGAAGGTCCAATCTTAATTCTCCTAAAGGCCCTGAGTAGCCCAACATATAGTCTAATAAGCGAAAAGGTGGTTAAAATAAAATAAATATTGTTTTTATATTTCCTCATTAAAATTGAAAAATTATGAATAAAAAGAGGAGAAAGATTTTCTTTGAATTTTGTTATGGAATGAAGATATGTATTCTTGGAATACAAGATTATCTCATTAAATTCAAGAAATCTCCCACTTGGTTATTCATTAAGTATTTTCGAAATTTTTGGAAAATAGAGGCAAGAAAGATTTTCTTGATTTTCTTGAAAAGATATTATGGAAGATATGTATTTCTTGAAATACAAGAATATCTCATAAATTCAAGAAGATCCAAATCTTGGATTCTTGCACACTCATTTTTTCGAAAATTCCATAAAGAAAGAGGAGGTGGATTTTTTTGTGGAATATTTTAATTATGGGAAAAAAGAATATATGGGATATATTCAAGATTTCTTGGTGACCAAGAAAAGTCTTTTTCCCACATTGAAAATTCACATAAATTTTCGTGCCCTCTCTCTCCTATAAATAGGGGATGATTAGTTCATTCCCAAGTACAATTCCATGTCTTTGGAAATATTAGCAAATCCACAAAAAGTGGTGCAACAAAGTTTATTTTTTCCTTTTGTTAATTGTTCATGAAAGTATCCTTCCACGGATTGTCGAGCAAGGGCTAAGGAATACTTGGGAAGTCCTTTTGGTTAGTCCGTCGGCCAAAGTCCTTTGCCCGTCAGAGAATACGTTCAATGGCTTAGTAGATTCGCGTCGTAGGTTTTACGTGACTTTTTATATGCATGATTTGTTGTTGCAATTATTATTTGAATTAATATAGGATTAATTCATGCTAGTAATAATTAATGAATTAAATTTGTATTTAAATATTCACCCCGAATAGATCTGTGCGAATCATTCCCCAACAAATCGTATCGAGCCCTTTGTTAAGACTCTGAATTTTTAAATTGTAATTTAATTCATTTAACATTAAATTTGAAATTGGATAGTAGAACTGTTAGAGATGCTTTTGCGGTATCCAATTGTCATGGATTTTAATGTTTTATTTTGCATCATATAAACTGTGGTTTTTTAATTCGATTCGATTTCGATTTGTTTTTTTTTCGCGAGAAAATCCACGAAAGTAGACTAGGATTTGTTTGATTTGATCAATGTAATAGACTAGTCAGATCTAGGTTTATTTATTTTTTGTAAATAAATTGTAACCGGATCGGAACGAAAGATGAAGAATTAAAGCGATCTAAATCGAAGAAGAGGGCGGCGCTGGTATGGCCGGTACGCATAAATATAGGGCAGGTATAGGCCAAAAGGCCGAGCAGGAGATTAAGGCCGGCGCAGACGGGCGATCGTCAGTCGGCCGTGAGCCCATGGGCGCTGCTGTGGAGACGCTGGCGAGGCCGAGGTCGCGGGCGAGGCGGAGGGGGAAGCCTTGTGTGGATAATGGACGCGTGACGCTAACGTCGAGCGTCTAGAAAGAGGCCCCGACTCTGCCGATTCTCCGAGGAATGGCCGGCGGGCGTGTCGCCAGCGGTGCCGAGGTCGCTTTATCGAGCGGCGGCCGACGGATCTGGCGTGCATCCATTGAAAAAGCTGGCGTGGCGGTTCGAGGCGAAATATTTTTGAGAGACGAGCGAGTGGGAGAAATTCGAGGCGTGTTTCTTCAAGATCAAGCCAAGAAAAAATCAAACCATGACAATTGGATAATTTGTGCCCAATATGTTTATTTTTACGTTATGCTTGATTTTTTTTTTGTCTTTATCTTATCTTTTATTTAATTTGTTTAAATGTGTTTGCATGAGGGTTGCCAAATTGAAAAATCTCAACTCCAAAATTACTAAGTATGTTTTAAATAATTAATTGACAATTTTATTAGGATAATAAAATTGAATTAATTTTGACCTCCATGATTTATTTATTTGTGAATTCTTTTGGAGAAATTCCACGGGACGGTCAAAAGATAGGTTTCACATGAATGAATTCCAAACGGATGATTGTGGGTTATTACTAGTGGCGGCGATGACCTCCCACGAGGCTCGATCAAAGCGAAATAGTAATCATGTATTTAATCATGGTTATTACTTAGGTATAAAATTGATATCGCATATACTTAAAGTCCTGTCAATTTTATATTGGTTGATGGGAGCCAACTATTAAACTGGATATTAAAGGTTTGTAATTTCTTGTTTGTAACTTTTGCTTGAATGTGTTTAAATAATGACCCACCCCACGTGGCTTATTTAAACTGCTTTTTTTGAGATGTTGGGCGATCGTGTTCATATTTTTTTGAGTTTTTAAAATATGATGAAATGTGATCGAACCTTGTGATATACTTGTCTTTATTGCATATAGTTGTTTATTTCGATTCAAAGATGTCGTTACTTTTTAATCCTTTGTTATTATACTTAAAGTCAATACAATATGTATGGAAACTATATTGATTGGAAAATTATAATTGTCTAAGCGCTTAAAAGCCACAAGTGGATTTTGACACACAAAATCGGATGAGCCAACCGACGAGTCAAAAATGCGGGACTCGTCGGATCACCTCTATGAGAGATGTCGTCATTTGAAAATGGTGGAGGAAAAACCCGTAAGGGATTACGTCCTCAAAATAGATGGCCCATCTGAACAAACTTGAGATTCGAGTCGCAGATTATGATGATCGGAGACTTCGGATGAATTTGGTACTTCATTCTCTCGCCTTGAGGTTTTTTTTTGAGCATTTTGGCCTCATTAGCTAATTTGTTGCAAACTTTTGGACTCGGCGAGAAATGATGATAAGGCACCAAACTCAAGTTTATATGACGGCAAGTGGTCCGTCTTCATCTTCTAGGCCAAGGGTAGGCAAGATAAAAAGAGGACCAAAGGCCATAAGCAATAAAACTCAATTGTTGCAAGGGCAATGATAAGATGAGGAATGCTTGTTGAGTCGAAAAAAATCCAAAGAGGAAGTGCTTAAGGCTGCGGTGAGAGAGGACAATGGAGGTTTTGCTGTTCCAACCCCCAAAAGGGACGGAAAGGAAGGTAATTCTCACACACTAGTTGTTGAAACTTGTTTAGCGGTGTATACTTCTCATTCATGGGTAGTTGATACGAGATCCACTAATCATGTTGGCTTCATGAGTTCTAAATGATCCCAACAACGTGGTGGGGTGAGATCCTCATCACCGGGCAAGCGTTAAAGTAGAAGACATTGCAATGCTCACGTAAGTGGCGGATATTGCAATCTTCTACGGTGGTAACGATTATTGCAATACTACGCAAGTAAAGGACATTGCAATGCTACATGAAGTAGCGATTAAAGCGATGGGAGAAGTGCACTTATCTTTTGAAGATAAAGTTTTTTTGAGATTATCTTTATGTTCCCGTTTTTAGAAAGAATTCACTTTCGGTTTCTAAAATTGATTAAAGGACACTAAGTTTCTTCTAATAAGAATGACATCATTTTTGAAATGATGAGTGTATCTGTTAAAGGACATTGATGGAAAATCTCTATACAATTAATTGTGCACACCACTCATTTAAACGTATCCTATAACACATCAATCAATTTCCGAGAAAAGCGTTCATCGGGCGTGAACGAGACACTTCTTTGGCATCTAAGATTAGGTCATATAAATCCAAAGAGGATCCAAAGGTTGGTGAAAGATGGTTCTTTGGAGCGTCTCCAAGATTGAATCGGATCCAACTCGCGAATCATGTTTGGAGGGTAATATGACCAAGATGGCATTTGGAGCCAGGGAAATGGGGCTAAAGAAGTGTTAGAGATCGTTCACATAGATGTACGTAGTTCAATGTCAACCAAAGCAAGAGGAGGTTATGAGTAATTTTATTGATGATTACTCAAGGTACATTTTCCTTATGAAGCATGAATCTGAGACCTTTGAGAAATTCTAAAGAATTTAAGGCTCAAGCAGAGAATCATATGGAAAAACGTATCAAGTCTCTACGATCTGATCGTGGAAGCGAATACCTCAGCGATGAGTTTTTGAACTACTTATCTGATGAAGGGATTGTATCCCAGCTCACTGCACCCGGAACCCCTCAACAAAAACGGGGATTGCAGAGCGAAGCAACATAATTCTTTTGGAAATGGTTAGATCAATGATGAGTTATACGGATCTTTAGAGTCGCTCGGGGTCATGCCTTTGGAAAACAATGACTTACATTTCGAACTTGGTGCTATCCAATCGGTTCCCCGAACCCCAAAGAATTGTGGACGGGCGCAAGTCTAGTATGAGACACATGAGAACTTTGGGGTGTCCGAGGCCACGTGTTGGACAAGGAAACCAGTAAATTGGATCCTCGATCGTAATTAAGGTTGTTTTGTAGGATACCCCAGGAACAAAAAAGGGTGAATGTTCTATAGTTCAAGATCAAAGGTGGACATTCACACCCACTTTAGATTTTGGAAGAAAACTATAGAACCAAAAGAAAACCCGAAGTGAGATTACCTTAAATGAGCTTAGAGGGCAAACCCTCGATCTTGCATTGTCTTAGATGATATACCAAGCGATAAGTTTTCTAGCTGGAGCCTTGTTATAGTGGGAGGGTTGTTAGACGACCAGAGAGATTCATGGGAATAGAAGAGTCCTCGGACTTGATTCCGGAATCGGACCCATGGACATATATTGAGGCACTCCAAGATATGGATCTGATTCTTGGCAAAATGGCAATGAAAGCCGATATGGGTTCTATGTTTCATAATAGAGTGTGAGGGAGCTAGTCGAACCACTTAATGGGGTCAAACCCATTGGATGCAAGTGGGTATATAAGAGGAAAAAGAGGGGCCAGGACGGGAAGGTTGAAACCTTTAAAGCAAGACTAATGGCGAAAGGTTATACTCGAGAAAAGAAAGGGATCGATTATGAGGAAACTTTTTTTCGCCCGTGGGCCATGCTTAAGTCCATCCGTATTCTCTTATCGATTCTTGCGCATTTCAACGTTGAAATCTGGCAAATGGATGTCAAGATGCTTTTCCTTAACGGAAGTCTTGATGGGAGATCTATATGCAACAACCCCAATGTTTCATTGAAACGGGCCAAGAACATCTTGTTTGTAAGCTCAAGAAGTCCATTTACGGACTCAAACAGCATCGAGCTTGGAACCAATGTTTTGATCATATTATAAAGTCTTATGGGTTTGATCAAAACAAGTTTGAAAAAGTTATGTGTATAAAAAAGTGTGTCCGGGCGCATTGGTATTCTTAAGATTTGTGTCGTAGATCACATTGTGATCATCGGGAACGATGTGAAGGTGTGATCGGGGCGTAAGGGCATGTTTTTCAAAAGCAGTTTGATATGAAAGACTTAGGAAAAACCGAACACATCCTTGGGATCAAGATCACAAGAAAAAGGATGGTCGGGTTATCGCAAGTTTCATACATAGACTTTGGTTTTTGAAGCGATTGAAAGATGCAAGATTCCAAGAAAGGATTAGTACCTTTCGGACTTGGAATCCATCTATCGAAAATGTTCCCTAAGGCGAAAAAGGAGATAGATGACATGAAAGGTATTCCTTGTGCCGGTGTCGGAAACCTTATGTATGCATGTCAATCGTATGTAGAGACCGGATATCTTTCTGCTGTAGGCATGGTAGCAAGATATCATAGTAACCCGAGGAAAGCGCATTGGGCGACGATTAAAAATATTCCAAGTATCCGGAAAGAACTTCGGGATAGAATGTTGATTTATCGGTCCGATACTCAATCCCATCATTTCTGGCGGACTCGGATTTCCAATCGATTTAGATTCGAAATTATCGCCTCGATTAATGTGTTTCCATTTGGGAAGTGTAGCCATCAAATGGGCGAGTGTGAAGCGTAAATGCATCAACGACTCAACCATGGGACTCGGGTAAGTAGGTCGCTTGTGAAGAATGAAAAAACCGATTAGGCTCTAGATCTTCTTAGTGGACTTGGATGGTGTTACGAATTTGTCTAGCAATATACGCTAAGGGCGGTTGCAAATTCAAGAGAACCAAGAGTCCACGAAGTCAAACAAACACATTAAAGGAAAAAACATCTTATCGAGAAATCGTTAAGAGAGGAGATATAGATGTGGCAAAAATAGCATCTAGGACGACTGGCGAGATCCATTCACAAAGCGTCGCCTCTGAATACATTCGAGAGACATGTGAGTGGAATGGGTGTCAAGACAGTTTGCAATCTGCTTTGAGTATAAGTGGGAGAAATTATTAGGTTCGTGTAGGTGACATTAGATGTCACGGACTACTCGAGGCGTGTTGTAGTATACTTAAAAGCGGACTTTGAGTATAAGTGGGAGATTGTTGGGGATTATCTTTGAAAAGTATGCTTTTTACTTTGTATAATCGAAACTGAATTTCGGACTTATTTCTTGAAATAAATTGTTTATCAGCGATGCTTTTAAATATGATTGAATGTTATATATATTTCTTTGCATAACATTTCAATAATTAAATGACGTGTTACTTGTAGTTAATTTAGTGATACCCGATCACGGAAGATTAAATTAACGATCCCTTGTAACTATAAGTACGTCATTCACGACCTAGATGGAAATGAACAACCATCGCGAAAGGTTGAGGTGTAAAGGCTCAGATTGGTTTGTCTTGACCAAGAGATTACACTAGTGCATGACCGATCTTATTTGAATAGGACCTCTGAGGAGGATAAATTCTTGAATCGAACAAGGAAGAATTAGACCTCGGTGGATTGTTGTTTCTTAACCTTTCGTCCCTTAAATAGGATCACGTGGGATCGGTAACTATTGCTTTGACTTATCATGGGTAGCGAATCGAGAGAGATTCAATCATTACTTTATCTTGGGCAATATTATTGGTCACATGTGATTGCTAAGATTTAATCACGAAGAATCGTTATTGCAAATACGCTTGCTTGATTTGCCCCTTGGGAGGTTCATAAGTTTTATCATACCAAATCTTGCAAATGGAATTTGTTTAGATATGGATAATAATGTTGAACCGATTCTACCGACCAAGGACAAAAGATATTAATTAATGGAAAGCTATTTCAGTGGCTTGAATTAATTAATGGGCTAGATAATCTTAAACACGGGAAATAATGACCGGGAGCCATATTGACTGTAATATGAGTTAAGATGGATAGTGCAATATTAATTATGTAGTGGGATTAATTAATATTTATGGGCTTGAATTATATTGTGGCTCAATATTAGATATTCAAGATCCATTAGAAGGTCCAATCTTAATTCTCCTAAAGGCCCCCTGAGTAGCCCAACATATAGTCTAATAACTGAAAAGGTGGTTAAAATAAAATAAATATTGTTGCTTATATTTCCTCATTAAAATTCGAAAATTATGAATAAAAGAGGGAGAAAGATTTTCTTTGAATTTTGTTATGGAATGAAGATATGTATTCTTGGAATACAAGATTATCTCATTAAATTCAAGAAATCTCCCACTTGGTTATTCATTAAGTATTTTCGAAATTTTTGGAAAATAGAGGGCAAGAAAGATTTTCTTGATTTTCTTGAAAAGATATTATGGAAGATATGTATTTCTTGAAATACAAGAATATCTCATAAATTCAAGAAGATCCAAATCTTGGATTCTTGCACACTCATTTTTTCGAAAATTCCATAAAGAAAGAGGAGGTGGATTTTTGTGGAATATTTTAATTATGGGAAAAAGAATATATGGGATATATTCAAGATTTCTTGGTGACCAAGAAAAGTCTTTTCCCACATTGAAAATTCACATAAATTTCGTGCCCCTCCTCTCCTATAAATAGGGGATGATTAGTTCATTCCCAAGTACAATTCCATGTGCTGGAAATATTAGCAAATCCACAAAAGTGGTGCAACAAAGTTTATTTTTTTCCTTTTGTTAATTGTTTGAGTATCCTTCCACCGGATTGTCGAGCAAGGGCTAAGGGAATACTTGGGAAGTCCTTTTGGTTAGTCCGTCCGACCGAAGTCCTTTGCCATCAGGAAATGCGTTCATAAAAACCCGTAGATTCGCGTCGTGAGGTTTTCGTGACTTTTTTTATATCATGATTTGTTGTTGCAATTATTATTTGAATTAATATAGGATTAATTCATGCTAGTAATAATTAATGAATTAAATTTGTATTTAAATATTCACTTAAGAATAGATCATGCGAATCATTCCCCAACAATCGTATCGAGCCATTTTTTTAGACTCTCGAATTTTTTAAATTGTAATTTAATTCACGGACATTAAATTTGAAATTGGATAGTAGAATCATTAGATACATTTTTGCGGTATCCAATTGTCATGGATTTTAATGTTTTATTTTGCATGCATATAAAGCTGTGGTTTTTAATTCGATTTGTTGGATTTGTTTTTGCCTCGTGAGAAAATCCACGAGTAGACTAGGATTTGTTTGATTTGATCAATGTAATAGACTAGTCTAGATCTAGGTTTATTTATTTTTTGTAAATAAATTATAACCGGATCGAGAACGAAGAGATGAAAAAGAATTAAAGGGCGAAATCGGAACCGGCGTGGCATGGTGGGTATTGGCGCACGCGGGGGCGCGGGCCGAGCGGGGCGGGTGAGATCTGGCCCGCCTGCGGGACGGCGGTGCGTGCTCAGTAGACCGGCGGAGCCTTGGTATGTGGAGAGAAGAGCGGTGCCGAGCTGCCGACATGGTGAATGAATCTTGATGCGTAAAGGCGACCCGCCGAGGAAATTTCTTGAAAGTAGCCGAGCCGAGGCGCAGCGGCGTGTCCCAAGGCGGTCTTAGGTCGCTAAGGCATATCGAGCAATGGCCCGGCGGATCTGGCGTGCATCCATTGCCGAGTCTTGGCGTGGCGGTTCGAGCGAAGTATTTTTTTCGAGACGAACGAGTGGGAGAAATTCGAGGCGTGTTTCTTCAAGATCAAGCCAAAAAAAAAATCAAACCATGATAATTGGATAATTTGTGCCCAATATATTTATTTTTTACATTATGCTTGATTTTTTGTCTTTATCTTATGATTTATTTAATTTGTTTAAATGTGTTTGCATGAGGGTTGCCAAATTGAAAAATCTCAACTCCAAAATTACTAAGTATGTTTTAAATAATTAATTGACAATTTTATTAGGATAATAAAATTGAATTAATTTTGACCTCCATGATTTATTTATTTGTGAATTCTTTTGGAGAAATTCCCCCACGGGGACGGTCAAAAGATAGGTTTCACATGAATGAATTCCAAACGGATGATTGTGGGTTATTACTAGTGGCGGCGATGACCCTCCCCACGAGGCTCGATCAAAGCGAAATAGTAATCTGTATTTAATCATGGTTATTACTTAGGTATAAAATTGATATGCATATACTTAGAAGTCCCTGTCAATTTTATATTGGTCAGTGGGAGCCAACTATTAATCTGGATATTAAAGGTTTGTAATTGTTCTTGTTTGTAACTTTCTTGAATGTGTTTAAATAATGACCCACCCCATGTGGCTTATTTAAACTGTTTTTGAGATGTTGGTCGATGCATGTTCATATTTTTTTGAGTTTTAAAATATGATGAAATGTGATCGAACCTTGTGATATACTTGTGCTATTGCATATAGTTGTTTATTTCGATTCAAAGATGTCGTTACTTTTTAATCCTTTGTTATTATACTTAAAGTCAATACAATATGTATGGAAACTATATTGATTGGAAAATTATAATTGTCTAATCGCACAAAAAGCCACAAGTGGATTTTGACACACAAAAATCGGATGAGCCAACCGACGAGTCAAAACATGCGGGACTCGTCGGATCACCTTCTTGAGAGATGTAAATCATTTGAAAATGGTGGAGGAAAAACCCGTAAGGGATTACGTCCTCAAAATAGATGGCCCATCCGAACAAACTTGAGATTCTCGAGTGCAGATTATGATCCGGAGACTCGGATGAATTTAATACTTCATTCTCTTGAGAAAGTTTTTTGAGCATTTTGGCCTCATTGCTAATTTGTTGCAAACTTTTGGACTCGGGCAGAAATGATGATAAGGCACCAAACTCAAGCTATGGCGGCAAGGCAAGTGGTCCGTCTTTCATCTTCTAGGCCAAGGGTAGGCAAGATAAAGAGGACCAAAGGCCATAAGCAATAAAACTCAATTTGTTGCCAAGGGCAATGGTAAGATGAGAATGCTTGTTGAAAGTCGAGGAAAATCCAAAAGAGGAAGTGCTTAAGCTGCGGTGAGAGAGGACAATGGAGGTTTTGCTGTTCCAACCCCAAAAGGGACCGAAAAGGAAGGTAATTCTCACACACTAGTTGTTGAAACTTGTTTAGCAGCAGATACTTCTCATTCATGGGTAGTTGATCTGAGATCCACTAATCATGTTGGCTTCCACGGGTTCTAAATGATCCGCAACGTAGTGGGAGTGAGAGATCCTCATCTGCCGGGCAACGTTATTTAAAGTAGAAAACATTGCAATGCTACGTAAGTGGCGAGATATTGCAATCTTACGATAGTAACGATTATTGCAATACTCACGCAAGTAGCAGACATTGCAATGCTACATGAGTAGCGATTAAAAGCGATGGGAGAAGTGCACTTATCTTTTGAAGATAAAGTTTTTTTTTTAGATTATCTTTATGTTCCCAGTTTTAGAAAGAATTCACTTTCAGTTTCTAAAATTCGATTAAAGGACACTAAGTTTCTTCTAATAAGAATGACATCATTTTTGAAATGATGAGTGTATCTGTTAAGGGACATTGATGGAAAATCTCTATACAATTAACTGTGCACACCACTCACGAAACGTATCCTATAACACATCAACTGTTTCCGAGAAAAGAAAACGTTCATCAGACGTGAAGCGAGACACTTTTTGGCATCTAAGATTAGGTCATATAAATCCAAAAGAGGATCAAAGGTTGGTGAAAGATGGTTCTTTGGGGCGTCTCCAAGATTGAATCGGATCAACCTGCGAATCATGTTTGGAGGGTAATATGACCAAGATGGCATTTGGAGCCAAGGGGAATGGGGCTAAAGAAGTGTTAGAGATCGTTCACATAGATGTACGTAGTTCAATGTCAACCAAAGCAAGAGGAGGTTATGAGTAATTTTATTGATGATTACTCAAGGTACATTTTCCTTATGAGGCGTGAATCCGAGACCTTTGAGAAATTCTAAAGAATTTAATGCTCAGCAGAGAATCATATGGAAAAGCGTATCAAGTCTCTACGATCGATCGTGGAAGGCGAATACCTCGGCGATGAGTTTTGAACTACTTATCGATGAAGGGATTGTATCGACTCATCGCATCCGGAACCCTCAACAAAAATGGGGATTGCAGAGCGAAGCAACATAATTCTTTTGGAAATGGTTAGATCAATGATGAGTTATCACGGATCTTCCCGAGTCGTTCGGGGTCATGCCTTGGAAAACAAATGACTTACATTCGAACTTGGTGCTATCAAATCGGTTCCTTTAACCCCAAAGAATTGTGGGCCGGGCCAAGTCTAGTATGAGACACATGAGAACTTTGGGGTGTCCGACCTACGTGTTGGACAAGGAAACCAGAATTGGATCCTCGATCGAGAATTAAGGTTGTTTTGTAGGATACCCCGAGGAACAAAAAGGGTGAATGTTCTATAGTTAGAAGATCAAAAGGTGGACATTCACACCCACTTTAGATTTTGGAAGAAAACTATAGAAAAAGAAAACCAGTGAGATTACCTTAAATGAGCTTAGAGGGCAAACCCTCAAAGTCTTGCATTACTAGATGATATACCAAACGATAAGTTTTCTGGCTGGAGCCTTGTTATAGTGGGAGGGTTGTTAGGCGCCGAGAGATTCATGGGAATAGAAGAGTCCTCGGACTTGATTCAGGAATCGGACCCATGGACATATGACGAGGCACTCCAAGATATGGATTGATTCTTGGCAAACAAACAATGAAAGCCGATATGGGTTCTATGTTTCATAATAGAGTGTGGGAGCTAGTCGAACCACTTAATGGGGTCAAACCCATTGGATGCAAGTGGGTATATAAGAGGAAAAGAGGACCGGACGGGAAGGTTGAAACCTTTAAAGCAAGACTAATGGCGAAAGGTTATACTCAGAAAGAAAGGGATCGATTATGAGGAAACTTTTTTCGCCCGTGGCCATGCTTAAGTCCATCTGTATTCTCTTATCGATTGCTGCGCATTTCAACGTTGAAATCTGGCAAATTGATGTCAAGACAGTTTTCCTTAACGGAAGTCTTGATGGAGAGATCTATATGCAACAACCCCAAGGTTTCATTGAAACAGGCCAAGAACATCTTGTTTGTAAGCTCAAGAAGTCCATTTACGGACTCAAACAGGCATCCAGAGCTTGGAACCAATGTTTTGATCATATTATAAAGTCTTATGGGTTTGATCAAAACAAGTTTGAAAGTTGTGTGTATAAAAAGTGTGTCGGAACTGCATTGGTATTCTTAGTACTGTACGTAGATCACATTGTGATCATCGGGAACGATGTGAAGGTGTGATGATCAGGCGAAGGGCATGTTTTTTCAAAAGCAGTTTGATATGAAAGACTTAGGGAAAACCGAACACATCCTTGGGATCAAGATCACAAGAAAAGGATGGTCGGGTTATCGCAAGTTTCATACATAGACACTGGTTTTGAAACGATTCAGCATGCAAGATTCCAAGAAAGGATTCGTACCTTTCAGACTTGGAATCCATCTATCCAAGAAAATGTTCCCTAAGACGCAAAAAGGAGATAGATGACATGAAAGGTATTCTTGTGCCGGTACCGGAAACCTTATGTATGCAACGTAGACGAGACCCGGATATCTGCTTTGCCGTAGGCATGGTAGCAAGATATCAGAGTAACCCAGGGAAAGCGCATTGGACGACAGTTAAAAATATTCTGAAGTATCTGGAAAGAACTCGGGATAGAATGTTGATTTATCAGTCAGATACTCCAATCCCCATCGGCTACACGGACTCGGATTTCCAATCAGATTTAGATTCCAGAAATTATCTGCCTCAGTTAATGTGTTTCCATTTGGGAAGTGTAGCCATCAAATGGACGAGTGTGAAGCAGAAATGCATCACTGACTCAACCATGGGACTCGGGTAAGTAGCTGCTTGTGAAGCAGTGAAAGAACCGATTAGGCTCTAGATCTTCTTAGTGGACTTGGATGGTGTTCTGAATTTGTCTAGCAATATCTGCTAAGGGCAGTTGCAAATTCAAGAGAACCAAGAGTCCACGAGTCAAACAAACACATTAAAGGAAAAACATCTTATACGAGAAATCGTTAAGAGAGGAGATATAGATGTGGCAAAAATAGCATCTAAGGACAGCCTAGCAGATCCATTCACAAAGCGTCTGCCTCTGAATACATTCGAGAGACATGTGAGTGGAATGGGTGTCAAGACCGTTGCCAATCTGCTTTGAGTATAAGTGGGAGAAATTATTAGGTTCGTGTAGGTGACATTAGATGTCACGGACTACTCGAGGCGTGTTGTAGTATACTTAAAAGCGGACTTTGAGTATAAGTGGGAGATTGTTGGGGATTATCTTTGAAAAGTATGCTTTTTACTTTGTATAATCGAAATGAATTTTCGGACTTATTTCTTTGAAATAAATTGTTTATCGATGCTTTAAATATGATTGAATGTTATATATATTTCTTTGCATAGCTGTTTCAATAATTAAATGCGTGTTTACACTGTAGTTAATTTAGTGATACCCGATCACGAGAAGATTAAATTAATGATCCCTTGTAACTATAAGTACGTCATTCACGACCTAGATGGAAATGAACAACCATCGCGAAAGGTTGAGGTGTAAGGCTCAATTGGTTTGTCTTGACCAAGAGATTACCTTAGTGCATGGTGATCTTATTTGAATAGGACCTCTGAGGAGGATAAATTCTTGGCTGAACAAGGAAGAATTAGACCTCGGTGGATTGTTGTTTCTTAACCTTCGTCCCTTAAATAGGATCGTGGGATCGGTAACTATTACTTTGACTTATCATGGGTAGCGAATCGAGAGAGATTCAATCGTACTTTATCTTGGGCAATATTATTGGTCACATGTGATTGCTAAGATTTATCTGAAGAATCGTGTGCAAAGCACGCTTGCTTGATTTGCCCCTTGGGAGGTTCATAAGTTTTATCATACCAAATCTTGCAAGTGGAATTTGTTTAGGTATGGATAATAATGTTGAACGGTTTCTCGACAAGGACAAAAGATATTAATTAATGGAAAGCTATTTCAGGTGGCTTGAATTAATTAATGGGCTAGATAATCTTAAACACGGGAAATAATGACAGGGAGCCATATTGATTGTAATATGGGTTAAGATGGATAGTCAATATTAATTATGTAGTGAGATTAATTAATATTTATGGGCTTGAATTATATTGTGGCTCAATATTAGATATTCAAGATCCATTAGAAGGTCAATCTTAATTCTCCTAAAGGCCCCCGAGTAGCCCAACATATAGTCTAATAAGCTGAAAAGGTGATTAAAATAAAATAAATATTGTTGCTTATATTTCCTCATTAAAATTGAAAATTATGAATAAAAAGAGGAGAAAGATTTTTCTTTGAATTTTGTTATGGAATGAAGATATGTATTCTTGGAATACAAGATTATCTCATTAAATTCAAGAAATCTCCCACTTTGGTTATTCATTAAGTATTTTGAAAATTTTTTGGAAAATAGAGGCAAGAAAGATTTTCTTGATTTTCTTGAAAAGATATTATGGAAGATATGTATTTGAAATACAAGAATATCTCATAAATTCAAGAAGATCCAAATCTTGGATTCTTGCACACTCATTTTTTTGAAAATTCCATAAAGAAAGAGGAGGTGGATTTTTGTGGAATATTTTAATTATGGGAAAAAGAATATATGGGATATATTCAAGATTTCTTGGTGACCAAGAAAAGTCTTTTTCCCACATTGAAAATTCACATAAATTTCGTGCCCTCTCTCTCCTATAAATAGGGGATGATTAGTTCATTCCCAAGTACAATTCCATGTGCTGGAAATATTAGCAAATCCACAAAAGTGGTGCAACAAAGTTTATTTTTTCCTTTTGTTAATTGTTCGCGAGTATCCTTCCACCGGATTGTCGAAAGCAAGGGCTAAGGAATACTTGGGAAGTCCTTTTGGTTAGTCCGTCCGACCGAAGTCTTTGCCATCCCGAGAGAGTACGTTCACGTAAACCCGTAGATTCGCATCGTCGAGGGTTTTACGTGACTTTTTATATGCATGATTTGTTGTTGCAATTATTATTTGAATTAATATAGGATTAATTCATGCTAGTAATAATTAATGAATTAAATTTGTATTTAAATATTCACCCCGAATAGATCTGTGCGAATCATTCCCCAACATCTTCATCCTTCACCTTAAGTGCATTGATTCCCCAATCACAACCCTCAGCTTTACATCTTGCATATATCCTCCTACCATCATTCTTCTGAAAGAATAGGGATCTTCCAGTCCTCACACCATGGGAATTCACAGCTTCTTTAAACAAATTCTTAGTAGTAAAGATCTGTTCAATAAAGAAGGTAGGATTCGACTTTGGATGGCTTGAAAACAAAGGATCTATCCACAGTCTGTATTACCCCCTCTTCATCTTCATCCACACTATCCAACTCTTCATCATCTATCAACTCTTCTTCTTCTATCTTTTGCCATGTTCGGGGATTGTTCAACATCTTCATTCTGACCTAACTTCAAACCTGCCCACTCAACTTCACCATCTATGTTTTCATCAAATATAATATCATCTAGTAGTCTTTCTCCACTTGATTCTGAACCACTGAAATCAGAATCAGTACCACTATCAGAGACTATGTCCTCTTCAATAACAACTACTTCCTTGCCCTGCCTCTTCCTCTTTAGGTTCTGAAGAACTAAGTCATCTTCAGGCTCTTCCTCTTGAGGCATCCAAAAATCATCATCATCTTCCATGAATTGATCTTGATTTAGACCAATTTCAGATTCATCATTTTCATTTGGAGCTACTTCAGTGACTATCACATCTTCATTTGGAGCCACTTTAGGTTCTTCAGGTTGAGGCTTCCATGCATTCATCTCCCAAAATTCATCATTCTCAATCAACTTCGCTCCCTCAGTGTGATTGTCCTCTTCATCCTCAGTTTCAAACATATTTGCTCCCTCCTCATACTCATTCTCCTCTTCAACATCAGTTTGACACACATCATCCTTCTCAAACAATTTATCTACATCCTCAACATCATTTTCACCCATAACCCGATAAATAGTTCACCATCCTTCATCACCTCCACTTGAATTTGAAAGAACCTGCCTAACATCCTTCTCAATAGCTAATAGCATTCCTGGTGGTTTATGTATTTTTACATCCACAGTTTTCAATTTCAAGTACCTCCCCCTCGGTGTAAAACTCTACCTCCCCCATACCTCATCTTCATTTACAGTTGTGATCTCTTGTGGTTTATCTGTCTCCAACCACAATGTTACTTCTTTCTTCACATTGACATTAAAACACTTATATATATCAGCTTGACTCACAACTAAATGAACTCTATCATCCTTCCACCTCCATAATAAACCTTCTTACCTAGATATCCTAACTGTTCACACAGTTTATCTAGATAATCAATATTGCATTTAAATTTCTCCACAAAGTCAAACACACTCACAAAGGCCTCCAATGTACTCAAATGTTTCTTCATCTTTTGTCTTTCCACCATGGTACACTTTGAGGTGTAAAAAGCCTAATAAGAATGGCTTTTTGAGTGAAATAATAAGAATAATTCAAATCAGTAACAATATGAAGGAAATACTGAAAAGTATTAGTTGGAGTGAAGAGAGGTGCTAGAAAAGAGTGGTCGTCGCCACCATTAATCTTAAGAGCAGCGGAAAACACAGCAACAAGAAGAGCTCGACCAAGTGAGGTCGAGCGAAACCGCTCGACCAATGTGTGTGGTCGAGCGTCGAGCGAAACCAAAATCAAACACCCAACACACACCCAACACCCAACACCCATTGAACACCGAGCACTGAACACCGAACACCCAACAACACCAAGCACTGAACACCGAACACCCAACAACACAAAATCCCAAAAAATTGAATACGAATAAAAAATATAGATACTTACCATAGTCCACAACTCCATATTTAACAAGATTCTTCCTTCGCAGCATTGAGGGCGCACTGGATTGTGACCAACTCGATCGATTTTTGGGGGATTTTAGGATTTTAGGGTTTTCTGGTGATTTTCCCTCTTTTTTCTCTCAAAAACGACGAACAAGTTTCACCTTTTACTATGTGTGTTGTGTGTGTGTGTGTTAGTTTGTTTTATGTTTAGTTTTAGGTTAGTTTTGGTTTTAGTTTTTAATTAATTTGTTAAGACAGATTAAAGTTTAATACATTTTAAATATATATTAAACAACCCCCGTTTTACACTTGATTTTTTTGCCCGTTAGAGGCCGTCAATTTTTGGGACGACATTTGCAAGTTTAGTTAAACAGTGGGACTAAAATTGACGAAAATAATCTTACATGACTACATTGACAGAGGTGGTACCAAATTGAAAACATGGCGTGGTTGGTGGGACCAAAAGTGCAAAAAACTCTATAATCGGATACATACATCTGAAGATAAAGAGAAATTTATATTGTGGAATTTCAGTTTGCCCCTCAAAGTCTTGTATTTTATTCAATTTGGTCCCTTTATTTTTCTGAAGTAAAATAAAATAATTATATTTTTGAATCATTGATTTGATAGTATAGCACGAGATGTTGTTGAGGATGGTATTTTAATCTCAAATTAATAGTGAATATGAGGGGTACATATATATTTTTTTAATCTTTTTGAGCCACACTTGTGTGAGACGGTTTCACGCTGAGTCTTGAAACATACATTGACATTTTGACACTTTGAAAAATATGAATATTAATTTGTGTTAGGTTTTACTCCGTCTTGTACGAAATTTTGTCTATCTTTCTTAGTTTCCGACACGCATTTATCTATATTTTAACAGACCATTATGATAGATAAATTAGAAGAATTCAAACTAAATACATCTTATTCTCTTATTTCTAATTCTTTTTCTCTGAAATTTAGATCCGTAAGATTGTATTAAAGGAACGTGTACATACATATAATCAAGAAAATTATTTACTGTACAACCACTAGTAGCAACCCAATATGACACAGCAAATCAATAAAAAAAACGATAGTAACTAATCTTTGACATTGTAAGGATTATTAATATGTACATACATTTTGAATTAAACAACTCATTTATCTGTGAAAGGTTTTTATACATACTAATCATTTTATGTCATTCATTGTAGCAGTCTCCGCTGCAAGTTAACAAACAAAGCATCTTGCTCAAACCTCCAATTTCTTTGTCTTCATAAAATCTTTGAAGCAGAATGCATCTCAAACAGGTACAGCTATTTGCTTTGATTTGTACGATAAACTGCTCAAGTAAGACCCAACGAGCGTAGCCAAAACACGCCGACAAGCCATAGCTGATGCTACGAAGAACACGGTGAATGAAGCCCAGTAGAATCTGAGTAGTACTATCGGATCTTTCCTAGCAGAATTTAAGGATTTAAAGAAGATGACTCTGAGTCTACGATCTCCGAGGACAGATTCATATTCATTGTTCATCTCAGATCCCACAATCACCTGGGAACTGAGCTTCGTCTCAAAGCTTTGGACATCCATTTGTAGATTATATCAGCAATGATTTTGGAAAGTTGTTGGCGGAAGGGACTTGCTTCGTGTGAAGCTAGGGCCCGTATCAACGAGACTCCGTCCTGTTTATCATAATGTGTAACAATTTATTCAGCAACTGAACATATAAGCAAAATAGATTAAAGCAAGAAAAAAGTGCTCACTGCAGTCATTATAAGTCTTCTTAAGACGAGGCCATTTTTTGATGGGAGAAGTTTCAAAGCAAGGTTTGCAAGATTAACTTCAGGAGCAACTCCAGCAGCAGAATGAACTCGAGTATTTAATGGCACTAAAGATTGCAGCCCTTTCCTGGAAATTGAAAGTAGTGACAGTTATAAATCAAGAGAACCATTGACCCCAAAGTAAACAGGCGAAAAGGAAAGAAAATGTTACTAAAAGGATCAGGGAAACTGCCTTAAGGAGAACCATGATTCTTTTCTTAACAGTTGCTAACACTACTCGAAAAAGACAGTAGGAATGTACCTAGTTGCTCCGATTCTTAAGAAAACAGCAAGCTTTTGCCACTGAAACTCTCTCCTGCTGTTGAAAACAACCTGAAATTTTTAACCAAAAAAATAAATAAAAACAAGATTCCATAAACTGTATACCAATATTAATTATTAATAGCCAAAGATTTAGATGACAAACTTTTGATTTATGCATGTATAAAGTCATGCAACCAAAACAAAGATCTTCACCGGGGAAGAGATAACATAATTTAAACAGAACACGTTAGCTAAGATAAGCATAAATAGTACAAGTATTGAGCGTATTGGCAAAAATAAGTAATGCCAAATTTATCATTTCTACTGTACCGAATGTAAAATTCTCCTTGTAGCAGCAGAATTATCAACAAGAAGCTTCTGAAGAACATAAGGGTATGCAGCTTCAAATGTCTTAAACGTTGGATCTCCAGCTACAGCAAACCCTATGAAACATAAAAAGTAATAAAGTAAATGCTAAATAAAATGGCAACTATATATAAAAAAATGAAGATAAAAAATAAATAAATTAATAGACATGCCTGAAAAGAGTTGTCAATTTCTGTTGTTCGTCTAAAAGAGAAAAGTTACCTTCCAGAGATGCCAGAGACCGCAAGACAAGTACATAGTACGGTGGCATTCTGCAGTGATACTTCAATGCTACAGACCATATATTACTAAGCACCTTCAGGAAAAGTAATTAGGGAAATGCTTAGGAAAACTAAAATAAACAAGGAAGCAATTAATAAATCAGAAAGCACTCTTTGCATTTTCAAGGTTGCATTGTAAATCATAAGCATATCTGTGTCATAGTCAAAAGTGATCAGATAGTAGTTGCAGATCTGTAGAAACTCCAATAATTATGAATGAGTAACATGAATCTGAAATCGCAAAAAGCAGATGCACTCATTAGTCAAGTCAATTGAATGCAATATTCAAGATATTGAGTCCCAGAAATTCTCGTGATGGGATGCATTCAATAGGAATATACTATACTGCCTCTATGAATCTGTTGATATCCAGAGAAATTTGGTCAAAGCGCAGAAATGTTAACATTATTCAACATAGATTATGGTCCTCCCAGTTACGATATATCCATATGCTAAAATTGTAAGCAGATGCATTTCCTTTTCCAAAAAAAAAAAGGCACAACCAATCACGTCCAAAAGCTAAGACAAAATTCATGCATTACCTCTCAAATAAATAATTGAACTGACCAAATAAATTTGAAGTATATAAAAAAAAAAAAAAAAGCTCTAAAAGAGAATTCAACAACGGAGTGAAAAAACTGCTTTGTAGATACATAGTTCACCAACATATAAGCTCACCCGACTAAACTTGACATCTGGCATTCCATTTTTAAATTCCACCTCCCCTAGCGCATCTTCCAGGTCCTGGGTCATTTCACAAAATGTCAGTTATTCAATATAAATCTTCTAAGCAACATGTCAGCAGAATAACATAATGATTACTCATGGAAGGAGCAAACTTTAATTTTGATATGGATATTACCATGGTGAAACGCCTTATATTAGTTCCAGGTCTTATGACATCCATTTCAGTCAAGTCATGCACAAGAGATGTCCAGTCACCATTTACAATGTGAACAATGGACGAAAGCATGGCAAACTGATGCTTCTTCTCCATCCGACAAAGCAAACCAAAATCAAGAAACCTATTAGAATCAGTGAAAAAGTTGCACCCAATGTTAGATGTTACCTGTAACTGTAAATAATCAGTGTAATGATAATACATATAAACATTCAATTATCAATAGGTCAATACCCTATTTTCCCAGATGATGTGTAACGCAAATTTCCCGAATGTGGATCAGCATGCATTAGACCAGTCTCAAGCAATTGAACCAATGATGCCTCAACACCTTTATTAACCTAAAATAGTTCAGACAGCAGTAGCCATGAGCATAAAGAAATAGAAGAGAACAGTTTGCTGAGAAAAATAATGTAACTAGTAGATTTGGTATAACTCAATTCCTGTAATGAATTTTATCAAAATTTGTACTGGCCCATATTCATCAAGTTTCAGCTCAGGCATATGTTCCTATCTAAGTCAGAGTTCCCATATAATTATTTCTGGTTCAGTTACAATTATATGCTAAATGCTAACTTTGAATAAGATTATGGGAAAAATTGTAGGCCGTTGTTGTGCATAATCCAACACCCTTATCAAGTCCTTGTCAACGAGGACATATATCCTTTGTTAATGCACATTAATTTTATGCTAACTGCTAAGTATACAAATTTACTTTTACAAGCTTTTTGTCTAACATTTGGGTAAAAATATATTAGAGACCAAACAAAAAGTTCTGATAGCTCATTTTCTCATAATCAACAGGTAATTGCATTTGAGAAGAAATCATTTGAAGAGATATCCATACCAGATCAAGAAGCTTTCTATTGGACTCCTCAGAAGACTCAGACAATAAGTCACTTGGACTGTCACCAGCCATCCACTCCATAGTTAAAACTCTCTTCTTGCTCAAATGGCGAAACACTTGTGGTACACTAATAAATGTAAAGCGAGAATGAACTTCCTGCAGAGAGATGAACAAAGAAAAGTAAAAATCAATAGGTTAAAATTGGACTTGCAATATATATGCTGTTTAACAGTGTCAGCATACTAGTGGGTAACCCAAAAAAACTCATTTGTGTGAATAAAATTTACCATAAATTCTAAAGCATTAACTGCCTCCAAGTTGTAATCTAACTCCCCAATCAAGCCTTTTCCTAATTCATCAGCATAAAGGCGGAGGTCATTTTTTCTTTTTGCAATCTTCTGAAGAAGCCCTAGCTGAAACAATAGTTCAGTATTATATCTCAGCATGTTATCTAGTTTTGAAAGAGAGATACCACACAAAAGTGTTCAAGACAAACCCCTATACGAAGAATATAAATATCTCGAACAACAACATGGCGTAAATTAGGACGCTGAACTTTCACAGCAACATCAAATCCATCATGGGTAGTTGCCTTGTAAACCTGCAAAATATGTCAAGGAGTGCATCAGACAACATAAATTGTGGCATACGTAAACATAGAAAAAATGTCTGATATTTCATCTCTTTTTGTCTATGATATCAATATCTGATTTTCCACATCCTAGGTAAAGTTCATAGGCCATAACATAACATAGAAACCTTTTACACCTGTCCAAATGAAGCTGCAGCTACAGGTTCCTCAGAGATATAGCTAAAATATGTGTGCATAGGAGAACCTAATTCTTCCTCGATAATCTTCATTGCTTCAGCCCGTGGGAAAGGAGGGATTTGATCATTCAGCTCTGACAGTGCCTGCAATCATAACTTCAACCAGAAAATGAAAAATGAAAGATGATCATTGAATCTAATCACCATATTAATTATCTTTTGTATCCAATCTCACACCTTTGAAACTTCATGACCAATTATATCTGGCCTCGTCGAAAGGGACTGACCAACTGCATGCAAACAAAGGCTTGCATTACGAAACTGGTGATAAAAGAGAATCATAAATATAATTAGGAAACATTTATAATATGAGAATAATGAAGCAGGACACTGTTAGGAATATAAGCTAGGGAGCCCTAACTTAACCCAAAACCATGGTCAAAGGTTAAGGATTGACTCCCATTTATATACCCTTCCACACTTTCATGTGGAACTGATGTGGGATCGTAACAATCGACCCCCCTTAAAGCCGGACTTCCACGGACGGCACACTCCGGGTGGCAACCCATATGCCAAGGCCCACTTCCCGGGTGGCAACCCCCCTTGGGCCCACGTCCGAGGTGGCAACCCCTAGGCTCACCATCGAGTAGCCCCATTCCACCCCCGAGCTTTCGACGACGGCGTCAATTGTTAGGAATATAAGCTAGGGAGCCCTAACTTAACCCAAAACCATGGTCAAAGGTTAAGGATTGACTCCCACTTATATACCCTTCCACACTTCCATGTGAAACCGATGTGGGATCGTAACAAACACTTAAATATAACTACAAATAGTGAGCAAACTCTTTTTCTATCATGCCTTGTGGCATCATTATGACTGCATCACCTTTTATAAAAGTGGGGCCCAAGTTTAGCATAGTTTCTTTTAATAATATCCCGAAATTGTAATCAGAAATGCTTTTATGAGCATCATCCTCGGCATCAGAACTGATCCTCGAGATCCTGAATTTGATTGTAGCGGATGCAAAGGCTGTAAAGACCTTCCACAAGATAAACGCCAGTAAGGATGAATATCTTAATGATAGAAGGGGAATAACCAACGAGGTTTTCAATGATACAAGAACTTGAAGATATTGATGACAAGTGTAAGGAGAACACAACGTTCAACTTGGAGAATATGTACACACACGCACACACCATGTTTATTACCTCAAGAAGTCGGAGGGCCACCACATGAGGCCTCAAGGTGAAATACTCTGTTATTACATCTGCATCATACATTTCAGGAAGAGGCTTTGTCCACATCTTGGAGAGATAGTAAATGTAGCTAGCATACACCTCCATGGCTTTGAGATCAGCCAGAAACAAATCAACACCAGAGAGCTCTGCAAAATATGAAAAAGGACAGGATCAGATAGGTAACATGTAAAACAAAGTAAATAAGAATAAATCACCTCGCAGATGACCACCGCCACCCCCTCCAAAAAAATTAAAGAGAGAAGGAACATTAAATCAAACTAACAGGGCAAGTCAAAATTACAAATCCAGCAAAATATTGCCTCCAAAAAAAAAAATAGTGAAGAAGCAATAATCAGGGTGCTTATACAATGGTAAAAAGCTACATTACAATAAGTAAACAGTTTTCCTTCTAAGTTGCTCATCCAAGTAATACAAAAAAAAGACAAATCACACCCACTCCTCCCAAAGTGTTAAAGCGTCAATGCCCAACTTATGCCACGTTTCACCGTGAGACGGACTCATGCAAGTGCGCCTCAAAACTACAAAAAGATTAGTTCCTATATGCAATATCGATGTCTAGAAACAGCACATTTCTGCTACTTAGAAGCATATAAGCAAACTGACGCACTATGATATCCTGCTACTACTTGCTAGCATTAAAACCATCAACAAACATGCATATTTTCAATTCGTCATCGCTCATAAAAAAATTCAATACAATTCAAACATTCATAACTCCAAGTTCCTCATCATTTTTCTACCTGCATAGTAAGGCTGAGGCCATGAGGGAAACTGAAACGACGTCGCCTGCGAGTCCTCTATATTCCGTAGCCATATAAAATCCTCCACCGATTTCGAAACCTCCGGAATCCGAAATGCTTTATTAGCCCATTGCATCCCTTTGCTGAACCCCGCTTTCAAATAATCTACATCTTTCCGCACCACTTCCACAATATTCCCCAAACCACCACCACTTTTACTAGGTTTTTGCTTCTTTTGGGGGCTAAGATTTTTCTGGCTGCTGCTTGGGTGATTCCGCCTCGTTCTTGGACTGGTTTCTGTATAGCAAAGAACGGCGACGGGCGGTGATACTGATGCCATATATGCCCCAATTTCCGACGAAAATAGGGAGAATTTGAGATTGATTTATGAGGGAAATGTTGTCATAGAACAGGTGCGAGTGAGCTAAGAATGCTTGATAGTGCTTTTCTGCTAGGTTAGTATACTTGTTTATTTTGCCATGGATGAAATGAGATCAGATTGATATCAACCATTCAAGATATGATCTTGGTGACTGTTGTTTCGATGCTAATTGCAATTTGCAATCTTTAGGGGGAATTTGCAACTACTGTTTACCTACTAATTTCAAGGGAAAGTTAGGTCTAATATTAATGTTTTTAGCTTCATTCATTTCATTGTATATAATGAATAGTAGATCGTGCGTGAAATCGTCTTACGATGAAATTTAACATAACTTGAGATTTACGGTCTCATAATGAGACGGGACATAATTTAGCATCGTCGCTTTAACATTTTACGAAAGTTGAGTGTGATTTGTGTTAAGTTATACCCAATTTTAGTTTCAAATAATATGTTTTTGTCCATGCCTAAGTAGAGTTGACTGAGTAGAGTTAGGGGTGTTTGTAAAAATTTATGGTTTTAAAGAAGTGATTAAAATTAGTAATTATGGAAAAGGTGATTAATAGTAGAAGTTGAGAGTGTTTGTAAAAAAATTCAAAAAGAAGTTGATAGTGTTTGCAAAAAAAGTTAAAAGTTTTAAAAAAAGACTAATAAGCTACTAAAAACATCATATTTGAAACTTATAACTTATAGCTTATGAGAACTTATTTAGGGGGTGTTTTGAAACACCTTCCTGTTTGGAAACTCAACAAACTACTTAATTTAAGCACTTAAAAGTAGTTTTTTTGAAGCAACACTCTTCATGCTTCTATTTGCTTAAAAGTGCTTCTCATTATTATAATAAACATTATTACAATTTGTCCTCATGATTTTGACAATATCACAACTTTACCTTTATTTATCTCTACTTTTAATATGGGTCTTTTTGTAAAGTTATTAAAAAGTGATTATTTTGCAAACACTCTAACTTCTAAAAAATTGATTAAAAGTATTTTATTTTAAAACACTACCAACTTTTAATTTTACTAGTAAAATCAATTTTAATCACTTCAAGATAAGCACTATTGTTTGCAAACACACCCTTATTTTTAAAGCTCCCTCTCATAGCTTGAAAAAAAATGCTTCTAAAAATTATTTTAAGTGTTTCAAAACACACCCTTAAGCTACTAAAAGAGAAATATGCATGACATGAGATAGCAATTTAATTTAATTAATAAACATCATAACAAAAGGGAATCCTCTATCCCCTATATTACTAATTGAGAGTTTTTTATGCTGATGTGTCATCTCCTCTTCCATTTTGATGATGTGTCGCATTATTAGAGAGTCTCACCTAAATATCATTGTATATTGAATTATGTGGCATGATGATATTTGTTGACTTAAAGTACATGTAATGATGTGTAAAAAAGATAATGAGCATTGACTAAAAAAATTAAAAAATCAAACAAAAGAAAAATGTTATATTTGGAAGATTTTATTAAATTTATTGTCATTTATTTTCTTTATTAAGTACTCTTTTTTTTAGAGGATTTATATTTTATAATTATTTTAATCAAACATGGTTGAATTTCATAGTATCTATTTTTTTAATTAATATATACATACATAATTTGAATGATTGATTTTTTTTATATTATTTTCAAAGTTGCTGAAAATTTAGACAAATTTATTAAATCATAAAAACTTTCGCTGAGCGCATCAAAAATTAAAATTCATAAATATATAAATTAATTTATTAATTTCGAAGATAAAAAATTATGTGCACCCAAATTCATCATAAACTCTTAGTCTTCAATATTAGTGTTATGTATACACACTATCACTATTATACACTAGCTCTATCTTTTTTATGCATAAAAACTATCACTTTTCAAAAATATTTTGATATTTAAACAATGATAATTTATATGCATAACAGTGATATAATTCATATACAAATCTGGTTTAAAGGAGTGTTTCTCAATTTCGAATGACAAATTCATATAATGAAGTTAATATTGTTTAAATTTTATTAATTATCCAAAATTTTCAATTAATTGGTTGGATTGTCGGTGCAATATATGGTTGTTTTTATATTCGACTAGCTATATGTACTAAAAATATTAAAAAAAATTTTAATTAATCTATTTACCTTCTAAACAAACATTTGATTATATGATTATCATAATAACCATTGAAAAATAATTTTATTACACTTTAATGAAATGACTATTTATAAAATATCATGAATGACATATGTTATAACAATTTTCACTTGAAAAAAAATAAAATATATTAAATTAACAAATTAATTTCAACATCAAATATAATAAGTGTTATGATCAATGTATTAAAATTCCGCGTACGTAATACGCGGGTTCTATACTAGTAAAAAACTAAAAACCAGTCAGGCCCATTTATCACAGCCCAATGGAATGGGCCGACAATATCCATGCCCAATCAGCATTTTGTAAACATCAGATACGTGGTCCAATGGTTAACGTTTGTGTAGGCCAACTTCCTTTCCTCTTGTATGTGATACAAAAGGATAATTACTAAGCAGTACATGCATGCATTAAAAATATTTATGTTGGTTACACCGATTCATCACAAATGACTAGATGATCTTGTGCATGAAATGATGTATAAATTAGTACAAATTATTAATTATTTTTTTTAAATGTTAAAATGTCATACATAAATTATGCTCCTGTCTTATTGTGATATTTGACTCTGAAAATTGTGTCTCACTAAAAATAATTGATATAATATACTACCAATAAAATATGCAAATATATTCATATTAATTCACAAATTTATTCAACAGTGAAAATTGATATTATAGGTCTATAGCTTGTTTTCGGATTTAAAAAGTGGAGAATAATGCATGATTTCCGGAAATATCCTGGATTCTTAATGCATTTCAGCTTGACAGTAAAATTTCCAAACACAATTCAATAAATAATAACCCCCAAACTAAACTATATATAGTAGTATGTATATTAATCAAGACATGCACATACCACATATATATATATATACACACATGTACGAAGTAATATGCTTGAATCCTAATACGCCATCTGCATAGGACCGTTGACTCCTTCGACGAGCTCTGCAAATGGCATACAGGGAGCCAGGCACCATGATATATATATATATATAGAGAGAGAGAGGCATCTAACAAATGCATCAAATGAAAATTTATCTTCTAACAAGCAATATAAAATATGGAAAATGAAGGGGGTATGTACTACATTCCAAGTTAATTGTATATAGTATGGGTCCCGCTAATCGTCCTTGGACCAGATACTGAATTATAAAATATATATATATATATATATATATATATATATATATATATATATATTAATTAATTTGCATCCATAATTATATGTGATCAAAATAAGAACATATGATAGAGATCTTGTTGAGAGGGAGAGATAGTAAAGTTGAGAGAAAAATAGCTAGGATGATGCTTAATTATATAAACACACTCACATATATATATATATAGCTAGGGTTATGATGTCCATGCAATTTCCTACTTTTGAGGTTTCAAATCTTCTTTTTCGGGTCTTAAAGCAAAAAAATATTTCCTGTCCTAACCTAATTTAATTGTCAAGCGTGGATAGTTTAACTGGTTTGAACTCCACCACCCAGTACCATGAGGTCCTGGGTTCGAGACACGGAGAGGGAAAATTTATTTCCTCTTGTGCAGGTTCCCTTTGAGGTGGGGTGATGTTCCCCCATTGTGGTGGTTGCGGTTCCGTTGCGGTGCGGTTGCAGTTCGAGTTGCAGCCTCGGGTGGTCCCTCTCTTGTGGTGATTGCGGTTCCGGTCTACAGCGTGACGAAAAGATGTTGCCATGTGCCCGGTGGTCGAATGAACTATTGTAATTGATTATGTTAGGAAAACTATTGTAATTGATTGTCTTTAAAAAAAAAAAACCTAATTTAATTATTTGAGCATATGGTTTTTTTTTTAGAGTATGATTTAATTTATCTCTCTCTTGTGTATATGTGGTTTCTTATATATAAGGACATGTTTACTAATGCAATAATACTCCCTCTTTCACTTTTAATCTTCTGATCATTTCGTTCTTTAGCTAGCTAGTCATATTCCACACAAATTCATATACTCATCTGATTTTCTTTTTCTTTTTTATGTTTTGCAATAGCATAATTGATGCATGTAACTATGATCAAATTAATGTGAAAAAATAAAGTTTCAATTTCAGTTAAGAGACGAGTAATTTTGAGAGGTTTGTAGATCAACTGTCACTATTTCAATCTTTGGATATACTTTAATATGTACCACAAAAACGTTGTAATTTATTCTTGCATGAATTTTAATCCTTTTCAAAATCAAATAAATACACGTAAGCAAGTCAAAGAAGTTGGTGTGTCAAGAAATAAAGAAAAAGGTATAAATGATGATAAAATTCAAGACATGATCCCCATTTTCAGTTTCCAGCACGTTTAAGATAAATTATTTGGCAATATATCACAAATTGTAGCCTGTGGAATGTGGATGGCAATAAGGGGGTGTTTGCAAAAATTTATGGTTTTAAATAATTGATTAAAATTAGTGAATGGAAAAAGTGATTAATAGTAGAAGTTGATAGTGTTTGTAAAAAAAATTAAAGAAAAGTTAATAGTGTTTGCAAAAAAAGTAATTTTTTTTAAAAAAAGACTAATAAATTATTAAAAGCACCCTCTTTGAAGCTTTTAGCTTATGAGAGTTTATTTAAGCTACTAAAAGATAAATAAAACACTCTAAATTGCTTCTTCAAATAATTTAAATTACTATAATCACTTATAAGTTTTTGCAAACATCCCTAAATCATATAGTTTAGGGGTTAAAGTGTAACAAAAAGATGTTAAAGATGCACAGATTTGCCAATAACAAATGAAATTTATCTAGTTTAAGAGGCTAATTTATAATTGATTCAGTAATAGACAATTACGTCAATTAGCAGAGATTATCGTCTATTAATCGAGATTTTAAAGTAAAAATGTTTAAGTGGGATAATAACATAAGTGAAAAATTATAATTTTCAAAATTAGTCCAGTTACCAACATGTCAAATCAGAAATAATATTAGATGGATAATGTACATCTTCATGTTGCCTGAGCTTCCAAATACAGAGCATATTTTCTTTTATTATTGGACGAGGGTGTTTCAATTGCTAAATTAATAAACCACTTTTGAGTAAGGAAAAATAAATTTTGTTAAATTTATTTTAGACTGATTAATAGGTCAAAATTAATGAGTAAATTTCTGTATGGAATTAGTCTAGTGTGAAAATTTTCATGTATGAAAATCTATAAAACTGCCCTAAATCAATCATCTACCCCATAAACACTAAATAATGAACCCTAAATTATGACATATTCGGGCCGGGTAAACCATGAATCACTTGGGCCGAGTTAACCATAAACCACTCAATTTTTTTACTTTCCTTCACCAATTACAGAATTTGGTTGTAAATTAAAGTTTTTTCATATATGAAATTTTTTATACTAGACTTTGTCTTCTGTATGATATAAGATCCTCTTAAAATATCTAAGAACATGTAATCCGATCATTTGCTATACAAAGCAAAGGAAACCTTGTAAATTTGTCCTATAATCAAGATTTTGATTCGAGGTGTTAATTTAGTAGCAACTCTTAGTTTTGCTCCACTCGATAGATAAATTTCTCTTTTTTTTTTCTTGGAAAAAAGTAAATTTGTAAACTGGAATCAGTACACACCGATGATATAAAATTTAAAACACGACCTCAAGAGCTTTCACAAGAAATGTATGTTAGCATAAAAAATAGTTCATTGACCACTAAGGGCCTGCTTTCAATCAATGTTTAAACAGTTAAAATCACTTACTTTTTAAATAAGGGTGTGTTTTAGATCTCTACCATGTGCTCTTGAAACAATTTTTTTTTTAAAGTTGGTAGACACAACTTTAAAAAAAAAAAAAAAAAGTGCTTCTAAGGCATTAGTAGCACTTGCAAACATGTACTAAGTAGGACTCAATTTTTTCTAAAAAAAAAGTGCTACTATGTCACTAACAGAAATTACAAACGGGGCCTAAATTATAAGCACATGTGATTTTGTGATTCCAAGTTCCAACAAAAATAGTCAAATAATCTTTCCCTTTCCAAATTGACACTCATATACGTATATAGAGTATTTCTACTACGTTTTTCTGTTTTATTCCGGCATAAATATTACATGGATGATGAAACTAGAAAATGAATCTACGAATAAACAATAAACTTTAATCCATATAGAAAAAACAATACTCCATCCGTCTCAAACTCGACTGCCACATTTCCATTTCAGGCGTCCCATACTTGATTACCAATTTCCTTAAATGGAAATACCCACTTTATCACACAAAATACTAATAAACAACTTTTTTTAACTCAAATTACCCATCACTTTATCACTTAAAATACTAATAAACAACTCTTTCTACTCCAACACTTTATCACTTTTTTCTTAAAACTCGAGCACACAGTAATATGACAATCGAGTTTGGGACGGAGTTATTATTAACCAACCAAATGTTTTACACGATAATACATGTATTGATTTTCTAATGGGCTTAATTAAGGGTTGGTCTCAATCTGTCAAGCTCGAGTACCACCCAGCCCAATCTTACCAAAGAAATGGGCCTAAACCCAATCTAACCGACTGTGTGAGCCCAACCCAGTATGCACCGTTTGGTAAGTTGGTGCTAGGTGGGCCAGCATGGATGGCCTCCAACGACGCGTGGGACAATACTATTGGTTAAAACATTTTTTTATTTGACCCCGAATTTCACTTTTTAAATTTATTTTTTCTGGTAATAACTAATTTTTTTTGCTTATACACATAAAAACCCGCGCCGACTCTCCACTTCGAAAAAAGAGGTGGCTCACAAACGCCTCATCCCCCCAAATCAATAGAATAATACTCGAAAAAATAAAATTGAAAAAAATTATAGAAGAACCACCGTAGTGGGTTTCCTATTACAGGTACTTGTTCTTAGCTTAATGGTGATGATCTGTTTGTTTTTTTGTTAATATTTGCAGAATCTTGGATCTGTTAATGTATCCATGCTTGCGTTTTCTTTTGTCACATTTTCATAATTTTTTTTTTTAATTTCCTTTTGCGATTTACGGTTAGCAATTTCTGGATTTGGTGGGTTGTTGGAGAAGTTAAAGTTTTGATGCTTGTATTTTTTTTCCTTTCTGGATTGTGTTTTGCAGGGAGTAGTGTGCTTGCAGCAGGCTCTTGAATTGTGTGGAATAGATTGATTCCTTGTGTTGAAGTGAAGAATAATAGAATGGGTTTTAGTTTGTTTTCATCTTCAACTGTGATTGCATTTTCTTGTTTAGAGAATATTCCCCACAGTAAGAATTTGAAACAGGATGTTCCAAAAGCTTTCTGTAGATTTGGTGGTTTGAACAGGAAAGACAAGGAAGATGGGGTTGTGAAGAAGGTTTTCGTTTCGAGCAATTTAGTACCGGGGCACTTGGAAGGGTCTTATGTAGGGAAGAAACAACTGAATGAACCTTCTTCGAAGTTGGAATATGTGCGGACGCTTTTGATTGATAATTATGATAGTTACACTTATAATATTTACCAGGAACTTTCTGTCATTAATGGATGTAAGATTTCTTTCATGTTCTTTTGCATGTGTGCTTAGTTATCTAGTCAGTATCTGGTGGTTCAGATACATTCATTTTAGTGCTTTATTTGCTATCAGAAGATGCTGATTTATAACTTATAAGCCTTACAGAATGGTGGGAGAGTAGTTTTGAAATATAAAATCCGATGATGAGATGCAAGCACAAACGCACACTGAATACACACCAGTTCTAGTTTCTGTTTACACTATGATCTGATTCGTTAAATGGAAATCAGGTTATTGGACTGATAGTTGAAGTATATTTTATTCAATTGCCTTAATTAACAACGTCTTTGCAATATATCATAATTTTTTTTGATCGGGCAAAGTTAGTTGTTAGTAGTTAGTACACCAAGCACCCAAATACTCCACGAAATCACCAATCCACCTTATAACTCCCATAACTCCAATTCGTTCCCAGAGGGAATCGAACCTGGGTCTCCCACTCAAATGAGGAGCCCAGTGGCCAGGTGGACTAAGCCACCTGGTTCTTTGCAATATATCATATAATTTACTTGATTATGAAATAGGTTCATATCTTAGTTGATGGAAATTGCTTTTGTGCACTAAGGATGTTATAAGCTTTTAAAGTGTGTTTGACAAACTTTCTTCTATACCAGTGCCTCCAGTGGTGATTCGTAATGATGAGTGGTCCTGGGAAGAAGTTTGCCATTACCTGTATGAAGAAAAAGCATTTGATAATATTGTGATATCTCCTGGTCCTGGTTCTCCATCATGTGCTGCCGATATAGGTTAGACCTGAAAACTGCATTACAATGAACTATACTTTTTTAAATATATATTTATAACTTCAATTATTGTGTTAATTAGCAGTTACTGTTGTCTCTGTGCAAGTACCATTTTAGGATGTTGAACATGCACTGGACGTGGTTGGGAGAACTAGGCCTATATTTATTGTTTCTTTTCCCAAAACACACTGTATAACCAAAAGTGATGATGTAAAATGGAAAACAGAGTTTGTTGGATGTTCTCTACATCCATAATTTTGATAGAAAAACTGACTAGAAGATTCAAATAGTGTTCCATGAATAAATTATGGAGTCTATAAATATAATAGAGCCAAAAGCTGGTATTTCATTCATCACATTCAAGAGTAAATGTTTATACTACAGTTCTGCTTTGCTTTGGAGCAGTCGTTTGTTCAATTACAACCTTCTATAGGCCTAGATCTATTTTATTTATATTTATTTTTTAATGTTATACTTTATTAACTTATCCCGATTCCTAATTTGGCTTGTTGTACACCTCAGGAATATGCCTCAGGCTGCTGCTTGAATGTAGGGACATCCCTATTTTAGGTGTTTGCCTTGGCCATCAGGTATCTTTAGTGTCAATATTAATGAACTAATGCTCTAACATGGTTTGTTCTTATATGTATGTAGTACTCACATAATTGCTTTTACATTGAGTTTCTATATGATCAATTAAACGTTTAAGCTGTTAATTGATACTTTAATTAAACTGCTTATGCATCAATGATTTCCTTCTGGTCCATGTTCTGATATGCAGGCTTTAGGTTATGTGCATGGTGCTCAGGTCATCCATGCTCCTGAACCTATTCATGGAAGGCTAAGGTAAGATAATTTGTTCATTTCCCTTTTTAGCATTTTGGCATGCTTTACAAGGTCTTGCAGTTAATGACTTAATGAATTATAACCAAACATTTATTTAACTTGGAAAGATTTTTCATAATAGTCTAACACAAAATACCTAAATCAAATGATATTCAAAGAAAAAACATTGCTTCATAACATATTTCTATCTTGATTCTGAATTCTACAACCATTAATCTAGTTTTCCGTTGTATTAGTCAATTAGCTGTTCCATATCTTGTTTCAGATTTCAACAGTTTTTATTTTACCCTTTCAGTGATATCGAGCATAATGATTGTGGGTTATTCCATGGGATTCCTTCTGGACAAAATTCAGGATTTAAGGTCAGGTCAACACCATGAGGTTCACATGTCTATACTAGTTTAAATTGATTGTTAGGACTACATGTAATATACTACATGGCTTTGCTGAAAGAAGTAATTTTGGTGGATTGTTTAGATACAAACCTTGCTTTTCAATGTAATTTCATGTGGCTAGTATTCCCTGTCATATTTTGGAAATTATAGAATACATATTTCTTTGGTTCTATTATGATATTGTATCAGAAGGCATGGCTGTATCTGAAGCTACCTAAAGATTGAGTTACTTATATGTATTAACTTGGATTGGAGTGCACTTTAGCAGCTCTCTCTCTCTCTCTCTTAATGCCCTCTTCTTGTTGTTTTCTTTTCTTTTTATGCATTTCCTTAACAAGATTTGAACAGTTAGTATATTTTAATTTTTCTATACTTTCATTACATAGAACAAAAGAGATCAACTTGAAATTTGTGTTTTAACCTGATTCAGGTGGTCAGATATCATTCCCTTGTGGTAGATCCGGACTCACTTCCTAAGGAACTCATACCTATAGCATGGACGTCCTCTCATGAAACGAGACCCTTTCTTGGAATCCAAAATTGTGATTCTTACTTAGATGGCTCTGAGAGACAAGCTTGCCCAGAAAATTTTGCTAAATCTTTATCTACCAAATCAGAGAATGGATTGCAGTGGCATTCTTCGAACTCACAGGAGGTGCAGACAAAAAATATTCTAATGGGAATTATGCACTGAAGTAGACCTCATTATGGGTTGCAGGTTAATTTTATCCTATATATTTAAGGTTCATTAATTACTTTGCTGTTTTATACCAAAATTTATTGGTTTTAGTTATGACTGCAGTTTCATCCAGAGAGCGTTGCTACTTGCCATGGTAGGCAAATATTCAAAAATTTTGCAGAAATCACTAAGGACTACTGGTTTAGGTTTAGATCATCATTGGATAGCAAGAGGAAGGCTCAGTATTCTGGTAATAAACATGATAAAATATGACGAGCTTATCTTTTTTGTTTGGTCTCTCGTTTTATATGCGTTGTTGTCTAAAACTATCTGGATATGCTATATTACGAATATGTAAGAGGAGTAATTTATATTTACGACATTGTACTCCATTCGGTTGCTCTGAGCAGTGATCTTTACTTAGCATGCATGCAGGTGCCTAATATAACTCAACTATTCCAGAAACATTTGGTGAATGGATTTGATAACCAGAAGCATGCCAATGCCAGTCTCTCTAACTTAATGAAGCCATCATCACACATGAGAAATGCAAAAAATTTGAAGTTGAAATGGAGAAAAGTTGAGTGTTCTGTCAAACAAGTTGGTGGAGCAGAAAATATATTCTGTGAGCTGTTCGGAGACCATACTGCAGGAAACACATTTTGGCTGGATAGTTCCTCGACTGAGATGGTTCATTTCTTCTTCTGATTTCATGTTCTGTATTTTTAATTGAAGATTGCTGTGCATAATGATGAATTTCCGCCTGTTTAATGCTATATTTATGATAGATCTTACCTGGAGCTAGCCTTAGGTCAAATACAGGTATATACTGAAATCAATGCAGCAGTTATCACCACAATAAGTACATTGAGTTGGAATGAAAGATTTTATCCCATTTGCAATTTTCTTTTCAAGCATAAAAGTATTGAAGATTACAGTAACAATTGAATCTTCTTTTCTTTACAAAGTTCTGGTGGTGATGTAGAAGGCATTTGTTGGGCTCAAATAAAAAATAAATAAAAGAAAACTCTTTTTTGGAGTAGTAGATATGAAGTTCTCTTGTTGCAAATTGTGTTATGCAATCCCTTCACATTTTACTCTGCTTGATGCTTTAGTTTTTTTCTGGGAAAAGAATAATTTCATCTGTTATGTCTGTGATTTTTGATGTTGAACCATCTTGTCTTTGTAGAGCAGAGCTCGCTTTTCATTTATGGGTGGTAAAGGTGGGTCCCTGTGGAGACAGCTGACATTTAGAATGTCGAATAAGAGGTTAGAATATGGTCTTATGTATTTATAAGCTGTACTCTTCTAAGTTGGATGCACTCATGCGAGTTGTTTAAATTATGATTTCTCTGTCTTAGAAGCTCTTCCTATTGACATATATTGCAGTGATATGGCATTTAATAAGGGAGGCCTTCTATCAATTGAAGATGCTGAGGGCTCTATTAGAAGTACTTATTTAGAAGATGGATTTTTCAACTTTTTGGATCAGGTAATTCAGAGTGTGATGTTTAAGTACGTAGTCTGTATCTGACCTTGTGAAAGTTATCTATTATACTACAAGAGTTCCTCTTCTTCTTGATGGAATGTGTGTAATGTTTTCTTTAGTTTTAACTCTCATATAGCATACTAAAATGAAATTCTGGTTAGCATATCTCATCTCATCCAGACCTTTCCAAATACGTACGTATTTTCTTGTTTTTACAGGACAAAACAGTGTGTTCAATATATTAAGTAATTATCCTTTTTAGAGTATAATGACAGTCTTACAGTAGCCTATTGTCGTTATTGTTACAAAATGCTTCATCTATTTAGATTTCTTAATAAAAATTGAACTTATTGAGTTTCATAATAATTTCTTGTTGCCTCCTTGCTTCAGGAGCTACAGTCATTCTGCTATGATGCGGCAGATTATGAAGGGTTGCCTTTCGATTTTTATGGTGGCTATATTGGATACATTGGGTATGGCAGCTATTTCATTAGGAAACACACACACACACACAAAAAAAAAAAAGATCTATCTTATGATATTTTCATGTTATACTAGGTTTTCATCTTTCTAATCATTAATGAGCTGTTAAAGATTCTTTTATTACATCGTAATTTACAAAGTAATATGGATCTGATTTTTATGGCTCACATACAATGAAATGGTTCGAATGCAGGTATGATCTTAAAGTTGAATGTGGGGCTTCTTCGAATTGTCACAAATCGAGCCCCCCTGATGCTTGTCTTTTCTTTACGGATAATCTTGTGGCGATAGATCATCATATGGGTGATGTTTACATCCTGTCTATACTCGACGAAAATACAAGTATGTATCCATGGCTGGATGATATTGAGCGGAAGCTTCTGAATATGAAACTCCGTCCTTTAGTAAAGTCAACCTCTCCAGCTTCAAGAGTTTCTTCAGAAAATTCTCCTGGAGAAGGATTTGCAGCTGAGAAATCAAGGGAGCAATATATTAAAGACGTTGAGAGATGTCAGAAATATATAAAAAACGGTGAAAGCTATGAATTATGCCTTACAACACAGATAAAAACAAGAGTAGAGGAGATAGATCCTCTCGGACTTTATCTAAATCTTCGAGAAAGAAATCCAGCTCCCTATGCTGCCTGGCTTAATTTTCCCAAAGAAAATTTATGCATTTGCTGTTCTTCACCTGAAAGGTTCTTACGGCTGGACAAGAATGACATTCTAGAAGCGAAGCCCATTAAGGGTACTATAGCTCGTGGAACATCTCCAGAGGAAGATGAGCTACACAAGCAACAGTTGCAGTACAGGCAAGTTTACTTTGAACATCTCTCGAATTACCGAGACTTGTACCAGTTTTTGGTTTATTCTTTTACATTCATGCCAGTATGAATATAACATAGCCATAAGATAAGACCAGTTATGCTTTATGGATCAGAGTGTTGGACAACTAACTACAAACATGAAGAGAGAATGAGGTTAGCAAAATGTGAATGCTGAGATGAAAATGTACACACTTGATTAGATTAGAGTAAGGGTATGTAGGAAGTTGAGAATCAATAAGCCAAATTTAAAGGGGAAAGAGATTAAGAAACATGTAATATTAATAACATGTGTTTCGACTGAGCACCGCATCGAGATATGATCTCTCATAGTTGCATAAATGCTTAGTTCGTTGTAGTAATTACATTCGTGCCAGTTTGAATCTGGGCCCATTTCGTGTCGCTACACCACATGCAAGATATTATTTGCTGTCCTGGTCACAGATTTGTATTTTTGTAACAGAAGTGTATCCTAATCAATAAGACAAAAACTTGTATGAACTGTGCAACTCAAGTGTATTTTTAAGTGGTATTAGTTGTGTTACTAAAAGGTATTTGTTGTTTTTACCAAAAAGAATTAATTTCTTTCACTGGAAAGTATTAGCTGTATACAGTTGCACCGTACAACTGGTGTACAAAAGTGTTACTTAATCAAGAATCTGGCCAAGCGATTCTCTTGTATTCACCGCTAACTTCTACTTGTGCAGTGAGAAGGACCAAGCTGAAAATTTAATGATAGTGGATCTTCTGAGAAACGATCTTGGACGCGTTTGTGAGCCAGGCTCAGTTCACGTGCCTCATCTAATGGAAGTCGAATCATACGCTACTGTTCACACCATGGTCAGCACAATACGAGGGAAAAAACTATCAAATGTCAGTGCAGTGGACTCTGTACAAGCTGCATTTCCAGGTGGCTCAATGACAGGTGCACCCAAGTTGAGATCAATGGAAATTCTCGACTCCCTGGAAACGAGCTCCCGAGGGATCTACTCTGGATGCATCGGATATTTCTCCTATAACCAAACCTTTGACCTCAACATTGTCATCAGAACTATTGTTATACACAAAGGCGAGGCTTCAATAGGCGCAGGAGGCGCCATCACTGCCCTTTCAAATCCCAACGACGAGTATGAAGAAATGGTGCTTAAAACCAGTGCACCAACAAAGGCTGTTATGGAATATCAAAGTATTTCTCCAGAGGAGCATTCTTCTAAGTAGTTAAGACATAAGAGCAACATCTGCAAATCAACGTCCCGGTTTAAAGCATTCTTTCCGCAGCTCGTTGAACTGAAAATGCTCAAGGTAAGTGGCTGGATTGGTGGAGGACAAATTGTGTTTTATAGCATGCTTCTTACATCATTTGCTTGTTTTCTTTGTTTTTAACTAAATATATGAAGAATAGTGTGTGCATATACATTTGATATTAGTTTTAGATACATACAAATACGGTTGTATCTGTCGAAAAAATTACACATTTGTTTCGAGTATGAATTTAACTTTAGCTTGCTGGGTTTCTGCCGTCAGTAACAAGAATTGGCTTCTTAAATTGTTGCATGAGCACGAGTGTAATTTGAGTTTGAAATTGACTCTGTAGAAATATTCAGAATACGTTGATTTGCCTTTCTATTTACCTCATCTTACCCAAAATCTAGAATGAGTGGCTGGAATTGTGTCTCCATGACTTCAATGACAGATGCTATGACACGTGGCAAGGGTCAAGCTCCAATTACTATATGAGTCCGTTTGTTATGTAGAAAAATAAAGGGGAAAATAAATTATATCTTACATTTTTAAGTGTTTGGTATACTTGATGATTTTTCTTTTTGGCCCGAAAGCCCACATTTTCTTTTTTCATATTTACATGATTATACATCTCACCTCTTAGGTACCAAACATTATCCCTCCTAGGTGGTATTTATAATACTAATCATGATTTAATTCATCATAAATTTTTTTTAAAAAAGTCAAATATATTACATGGGTAAATAAAATTTTTCAAATGATTTCGTATCATTTCATATCTCATAATACATAACAAATGGTTTCATATCATTTCATGTATATAACCATACTACTCATAATTTTCACCCCATACTTACCACTCACACTCAAAAATTACCTACCTACTTCGTCTCGATCATCTTTTCTTTACTGTAAGTCTGTAACCATGTTTGCATTTGGCTTTTCCATCACTGGAATTCGACCCTTAAAAAGTAATTACTTTTGATTATGATCAATGTTCTTTTTAGCTGCTATTTTTTTTTTATTTTAAATATGGGAACATACATTTACTTTCATTTAAATTACTGTGATTGCCTGACTAGTTTCAGTTAAAATAATTATGTTTTCATGCAATTATTTGGTTAGTTTTAGTCTGATTGATATGTTATTATTGAACATTAAAACTGAATGGGGTGTGTAATATTGCGCATATATTTTAAAAAATTATAAGTTTAATTTATCGTCTAATATTGTTCAATGAAAACGTGACATTATTTAGTATCCAAAAAATAATTAATATTGTTTAAAAATACACTTGAATTTGCACTTAAATTTGGGGCACAAGATGCATACTGATTTAATAATATAATTAAACTTTGATTTAATTAATAATACATCCGTCTCAAGATATTGTGCAAACTATTTTTATTATTGAGTTTTAGCGAACGAGTTGTTTATTAGTATTTGAAATGATAAAGTGACTTTTAAGTAGATGTATGATAAATCTACATCTCCTCTATTATATTTCTTTTTAAAAAATATTTTATCATTTTAAATACTAATAAAAAATTCACTCGCTAAAACACGATAAAACAGTAAATGTACACGTTATCATGGGATGAAGGCAGTAATACTTTTAG
This sequence comes from Stenogyne calaminthoides, assembly GCA_037126765.1. NCBI lineage: Eukaryota > Viridiplantae > Streptophyta > Magnoliopsida > Lamiales > Lamiaceae > Stenogyne > Stenogyne calaminthoides. The sequence goes on from JBBCBC010000042.1 coordinate 3,803,965, forward strand.
GCGGCAATCTGATGTGAACTCCTACCACGTGAAATCCCAACAATATGGCTCAATCATTATGCAAGAATTGATTGTAGGCTCAATCATTATGCAAACCATTTTTTTTCTTTTTAAATTTTGATGGAATTAGCTTGCAGAATTGATTGTTTTTTATTTTTAAAGGGATTGATCTAAATTATTGGTTTCATGAATTCGAGCATATTTTATGCAGCAACTTGATCAAAACCCTCACCACGTGAATCATGGTTCAATCTCGTATAAAATTGTCTTTTGGATATTCCTTTTTTTTTTTTTTAACGAAATAATAGTTCATTGCTCTCGTTATTTTTCTTATAGATATAAAATGTGTCGTTTATGAATCTCTTTATTCAAAATATATTGAATGTTTTACACATAATGTATTACTCCCACCATCCCTTTTATTTGTCTCATTCTATCAATTTACATAAATTAATTTTTTATTTATTTATAAAGGTAACAAAAGACCATTGTATCCTTATTTAGCAAAATAACCACAATCATATTGTCCTTGAATATTGGTGCACAATGATTATACTGATACTACTTAATAACATTTTTTTTTGACAACTACTTAATAACATTGTTGGAAGACAAAGATAAATTTGCATGGAAAATAGTAAAATGACAAATAAAAAGAAACACTTTCTGAATAGGAATAGAGGTATAAGGTGGAAACTTGTTCGTAGTATAAAATTTATATCACTATACTTATCAACTGATATCATTACACTTATAAACTGAGGTCATATTATTAAATGTCATCTTGTCAACTAATAAAAATAGTGGTAACAATTTTATACTATGAACAAGTTTCATAGAAGGATTGTATTCGAATAAAATGAGAAGTAAAAAAGAAACGGTGATAGCTAGTGAGATCGTTGAAGAATAATTGAAATATTAGAATAAAGTAAATTTATTTTAATATTGCTCTCTATGAACTGCAAAATATCAATGTATATTTTAGTTGAGAATATCAATTGCTAGCTAAAATTGCATAAGAGAGAAAATTGATGATTGACCTATTGAGTCACGTATTCTATTAATTATATTTCGACTTTCGAGGTACAATAATTAGCATATTTTATATCTTATATTAGAATTTAGTTAATTCGTGCTAGGTGTGACACGTGGGCAGGAGCAAGCAGCAAGCTCCTATAAATAAACATCCTAATTCACCTCATACTTGCACCACTCAACACTCTCACTCAATAATAATATCTACTAATACTTTTATCTTTTCCTACTGCAACCATGTTTTCATTTGGCTACAACTTGCCCATTAACCCCGACGCCTGGCCGTTAAAGTAAGAGTATCTTATATTAGAATAACTTCTTGTTTTTACTTTTTATTTGATTCTCTCATTTAAATATGTACGTTTAATTGTTTGGAAACATGCATATTATTATTGTGTTATTTGGTTGGATGAATTTGAAATTTGTTTTAGCAAAATAATATAAATAAAATAAATAAATTTGTGGAGGTTTAAAAATGATGAATTTCAAACCTCATTAAAACTTAATAATTTGAAATCTTATCATTTAACTTTTTTATTTCACTCTCTTCATGTGTTCATTGTTCATGTATTATTTTTCAAATATATTCATTTTAAATCTTCCCTATCCAAATGATTTCTCAGATATTTAATGAGTTTCAATTAAAATAAAAATATCTTTATGATATACAAGATTGACAAGTAATTCTTTCAAAAAGGAAAAAAAAAAATTGACAAGTATTTATTGAATGAATTATTATTTTTTTATATATTTAGTGATAACATTGTAAAATTGTTTATGGAGGGCCGGAAGTAATAGGACCAACAAAAGTTGAATCTTGAATGTAAACCTACTAATGCGTTCCTCTATCTAAATTTTGGAATTTATTTTTCATGCTTTGTTCAGATGTGTGTCTCACCTATTGAAAATTGACGATTGAAATCATAACCGTTTTTTTTTTTGGGTCGGTACTCATTTGAAATCATACTACTATATAAAACAAATTTTCAACGAATTATACAAAGCTAATATCTTTTTCTGATTAAATCCAAAACATGATTTCTCATTCTTGAGCCCAAATTAAAAGTTATCATATCTTCATTTGGATAATAATGATCAAGGGTTATGACTCATAATATTTATATAGTTATCCTAGCCTATGTGGAATAATATTTATATTTGTCTCAGATAAAATACTTACTGGGCCAAAGAGAAAATAACAATTATGGCAAGAAGTCCACATAAAATTAAATAAATTAACAATCTAAAACTTCTTTTCACAGCCCAAAGATCCGACCAATTTGGCTCAAGTGACTTTTGACCCATTTAAACAAATTCACAATCCAACCAACCAAGACAAGGCCCAAGAGAGATTTAGCATATCGAATTCATTTATTTTTCCAGCCCATGGCTCAAGGTTCAACCAACAGCCCAATCAAAATTAATTTGGCCCAACAAATAAGATAAGGCCCAGTTACCGTAACATTTATTTCTTTTCTGAATGTGCCCATTTATAAAATAATAGTATCCGATTTAAATGGCCCAACAAGTATCGATATGATTGTAAGTAGAGTATGAGATGACTCTTTTGTGATGAAATGTAAGTAGGAGAGAATGGGTAGGTGAGAGAAGAAATATATTATAAACCCTTTTATCTCATCTCCATAATCATATACACCCCAACATTCTTAAAAATTGCATTTTGGTGACTACCCTAAGAAAAGACTACACATATTCTCTACAATTTCATCTCATATTTCACTACATTCAATAATAAATGACATCACATATTATTATGAATGATACTTGATGTATTAAAAGTAAATGAAATATAAAATAAAACACCAAAGTAAAATAGATGATGTTGAAAAAAAAAAAATCAATCTCGATTCAGATAAGATCCCTATTATTTTGACTTTTCATCCGTATTTTACTATTTTTTTACATGACACATGTAACAAATGACACCACACATCACTATTAATATGCATCATGTATTAAAAGAATGAAAAACAAGATAAAAATAAAAGTGCAATAGATAATCTAAAGTGCCTCTATCTCACCATAATTGAAATTTGCCTAATTTCTGTGTTGTTAATCACAATCTTTTCCACTTTCAAAATTAGTTTGACCAAATAGTATTAAAACAGAAACTAGTTTAGGGGAACACACTCTACCAACAATGAAGGAATCCTAATATTAGTCTTAAATCAATTAACATTAAAAAAAAAAAAGGACTGTATATTTCAAAATAAATATTAGAAATCAAAACAAGTCTAAAAAATTCACATCGAACCCACTCAGACCTTTGAGTCTTCTACAAAGTTGGCCACATTTTCCATTTTTTGTCTTCTCCATTCCGCAATTAGAACGCTCAATGTAATTATTAAAATAAATACTTAAATATCAATGTCGTAAATTATTAAACCATTTTAAAATTAAATAAAACAATGGAAAAAAGAGGTAGGTGCAAGCCATCCTGTGGGACCCACCCAGTGTTCACCCACCCATATTTTGTTAACAACCAACCCCAGCCCCTTTCCCCCGTCCCGGAAGTATATATAGACGCATTTCTTCAATTTCTCAAATCTCAACCACTGAAAAATTTCCCTTTCACTCACCAACCCCAAATTCAGAGCGAATGGCGTCGAATCTCTGCACCAAACACTTCCTCGGAGCTCCATCTTCTGCTGATGGACCTGCACGCCTTGGATCCATCCACTCCACGTCGATGCTGCCGTTGCAGAGCCTCCAGCTGCATGCTCGCCGATCGCAGCCCAAGCGCCTAGGTGCGAATCTCCTGATTTTTTGTTTATCTGTTCTATTTTAGTGAATTGAGTTGCGAAAATCCTGTGTTTTTGGTTTGGTGAATAATTATAGTTGATAGATTGTTTTCTGAATCTTGTGTTAAAGTGAGAAGGTGAAATAGTTTGAATACATGTGTGTGTTTTATCTGATTAGAGTACTGATTGGGGTCGTTGGGATGAATTGAACTTTATGATGTTTGTGAAATTTATTATAAAGCTAAATGCAGAGGTGTACTTGAGCTGGATTCAGTTTTATTCTGGTTAGATTTAAGAATAATCCGAAAGAGATTGATTGGGACTTAGGAGGACTACATAATTGTTTATTTATCAACTGTGTTTTAGCTTGAGTGTAACATTAGTGGCTTATGAGCTGCGGTTGGATGATTTTGAGAGGAAATGTGCTGAGTATTGCAAACTGCTTGGGAGGTGATCTGAAAAATTAGTTATTGATAATAGCATTTGGTCATGTGGAACCTAAGTTGACTGTTTCTGGAGACATGCATTATTCTAAAGCATTGAATTATCAATTATTCTTCAGGAGAGATCTCTGGAGAAGGAATAATGTAGAAGAATACAAGCTTTATCTTCTGGTCTTAATGTTATTGTCTAGATTTTTTATTTTTGGAAAAAAGTTGAATTACTTTTGTGCCTTCTCTAAAAACTTCTAACCGTGCTAATTGTTCTAAGGGAGGTCTGAAATGGTAATGATGTTTAGTATGATTGATTGCAATGTATGGGGCGCTATAGATACTTAAATGCTTTCTGTGGACAGAAATACAGGCTGCTGGTAGCACCTATGGTACTTACTTCCGTGTTACAACATTTGGAGAATCTCATGGTGGTGGTGTGGGCTGTGTTATTGATGGATGCCCTCCTAGACTTCCCCTCTCAGAAGCTGATATGCAAGTAGATCTTGACAGAAGGTGTTTACAAAGCTAATTTTCTCTTGTGTTGTTTAAAACCTTCTATTATCGAAGTGTATATATTTTGGTTATGAAATCTGAAAGCTGTAAATTTCTATTGAAATGTTGTGTTTAGTTTGCAAAAAAGAATGAGTCAGTTCTTAGTGCATCAGGCTGATCATGATTTTTTTTTTTTTTTATTTGCATATAGGCGTCCAGGCCAGAGCAGAATAACCACCCCAAGAAAGGAGACTGACACATGTAAAAATAGCTTCAGGGATTGCTGATGGTGTGTCATATATTCGTCTCACTAGAATCTTTTTGTTTGCTTGCAATTTCGCTTGGATTGCTGGTCTTGTGATTTAAAGTTGGCTGATACATTATCTGCTTATTGTAGGGTTGACCACGGGATCTCAATCAAGGTTGAAGTGCCCAATACGGATCAGAGAGAAATGTAAGTACCTGAGCTCTTGTACCAGTTTCTGGCTCTGGACTCCATAAAAGACTAAGAGGTCGATGCTTGATATAAAGTGCTCATAAAGCTTGCGATGCTACTTTTGTAAAAAGTTATGTGTCTTATGTTGTTCCTCGAGTTATGTCTATGTTAAGTCTGTGTTATGTTGTTGTTGGCTTTTAGCCATATGAATGAATAAATAAATGTGGAGGTTTCATGACCTCCGTTCATATGCATTTAACTTTTTATTTGTGTTGTTGTTCACGTTATATTATTATATTTGATGATGTTTTTTCTTTTAAGATTCATAACATGTTATTATATTAATATACAACGATTGGAATAAAATTTACAATAAATGAAAGATTTGCACATTAGTGTAACATTGGCACAAAATTTAAAAAGAATAGAACTCGTGATGTAAACCTACTAATGCGTTCCTCTATCTAAATTTTGGAATTTATATTTCTTGTTCAGATGTGTGTCTCACCTATTGAAAATTGACGATTGAAATCATACCCCATTTTTTTGGGTCAGTACTATTGAAATCATACTACTATATAATTCTTAAACAATTTTTCAACGAATTATACAAAGCTAATATCTTTTTCTGATTAAATCCAAAACATGATTTCTCATTCTTCAGCCCAAATTAAAAGTTATCATATCTTCATTTGGATAATAATGATCAAGGGTTATGACTCATAATATTTATATAGTTATCATAGCCTATGTGGAATAATATTTATATTTGTCTCAGATAAAATACTTACTGGGCCAAAGAGAAATAACAATTATTGCAAGAAGTCCACATAAAATTAAATAAATTAACAATCTAAAACTTCTTTTCACAGCCCAAAGATCCGACCAATTTGGCTCAAGTGACTTTTGACCCATTTAAACAAATTCACAATCCAACCAACCAAGACAAGGCCCAAGAGAGATTTAGCATAATTCATTTCTTTTTCCAGCCCATGGCTCAAGTTCAACCAACAGCCCAATCAAAATTAATTTGGCCCAACAAATAAGATAAGGCCCAGTTACCGTAACATTTATTTCTTTTCTGAATGTGCCCATTTATAAAATAATAGTATCCGATTTAAATGGCCCAACAAGTATCGATATGATTGTAGGTAGAGTATGAGATGACTCTTTTGTGATGAAATGTAAGTAGGAGAGAATGGGTAGGTGAGAGAAGAAATATATTATGTGTACCCCTTATCTCATCTCCATAATCATATACACCCCAACATTCTTAAAAATTGCATTTTGGTGACTACCCTAAGAAAAGACTACACATATTCTCTACAATTTCATCTCATATTTCACTACATTCAATAATAAATGACATCACATATTATTATGAATGATACTTGATGTATTAAAAGTAAATGAAATATAAAATAAAACACCAAAGTAAAATAGATGATGTTGAAAAAAAAATCAATCTCCAATTCCGATAAGATCCCCTATTCAGCTTTGACTTTCATCTAATATTTTACTATTTTTAATACATGACACATGTAATAAATGACACCACACATCATTATTAATATGCATCATGTATTAAAAGAATGAAAAACAAGATAAAAATAAAAGTGCAATAGATAATCTAAAGTGCCTCTATCTCACCATAATTGAAATTTGCCTAATTTCTGTGTTGTTAATCACAATCTTTTCCACTTTCAAAATTAGTTTGACCAAATAGTATTAAAACAGAAACTAGTTTAGGGGAACACACTCTACCAACAATGAAGGAATCCTAATATTAGTCTTAAATCAATTAACATTAAAAAAAAAGGACTGTATATTTCAAAATAAATATTAGAAATCAAAACAAGTCTAAAAAATTCACATCGAACCCACTCAGACCTTTGAGTCTTCTACAAAGTTGGCCACATTTTCCATTTTTTGTCTTCTCCATTCCGCAATTAGAACGCTCAATGTAATTATTAAAATAAATACTTAAATATCAATGTCGTAAATTATTAAACCATTTTAAAATTAAATAAAACAATGGAAAAAAGAGGTAGGTGCAAGCCATCCTGTGGGACCCACCCAGTGTTCACCCACCCATATTTTGTTAACAACCAACCCCAGCCCCTTTCCCCCGTCCCGGAAGTATATATAGACGCATTTCTTCAATTTCTCAAATCTCAACCACTGAAAAATTTCCCCTTTCACTCACCAACCCCAAATTCAGAGCGAATGGCGTCGAATCTCTGCACCAAACACTTCCTCGGAGCTCCATCTTCTGCTGATGGACCTGCACGCCTTGGATCCATCCACTCCACGTCGATGCTGCCGTTGCAGAGCCTCCAGCTGCATGCTCGCCGATCGCAGCCCAAGCGCCTAGGTGCGAATCTCCTGATTTTTTTGTTTATCTGTTCTATTTTAGTGAATTGAGTTGCGAAAATCCTGTGTTTTTGGTTTGGTGAATAATTATAGTTGATAGATTGTTTTCTGAATGTTGTGTTAAAGTGAGAAGGTGAAATAGTTTGAATACATGTGTGTGTTTTATCTGATTAGAGTACTGATTGGGGTCGTTGGGATGAATTGAACTATATGATGTTTGTGAAATTTATTATAAAGCTAAATGCAGAGGTGTACTTGAGCTGGATTCAGTTTTCTTCTGGTTAGATTTAAGAATAATCCGAAAGAGATTGATTGGGACTTAGGAGGACTACATAATTGTTTATTTATCAACTGTGTTTTAGCTTGAGTGTAACATTAGTGGCTTATGAGCTGCGGTTGGATGATTTTGAGAGGAAATGTGCTGAGTATTGCAAACTGCTTGGGAGGTGATCTGAAAAATTAGTTATTGATAATAGCATTTGGTCATGTGGAACCTAAGTTGACTGTTTCTGGAGACATGCATTATTCTAAAGCATTGAATTATCAATTATCCTTCAGGAGAGATCTCTGGAGAAGGAATAATGTAGAAGAATACAAGCTTTATCTTCTGGTCTTAATGTTATTGTCTAGATTTTTTTATTTTTGGAAAAAAAAGTTGAATTACTTTTTGTGCCTTCTCTAAAAACTTCTAACCGTGCTAATTGTTCTAAGGGAGGTCTGAAATGGTAATGATGTTTAGTATGATTGATTGCAATGTATGGGGCGCTATAGATACTTAAATGCTTTCTGTGGACAGAAATACAGGCTGCTGGTAGCACCTATGGTACTTACTTCCGTGTTACAACATTTGGAGAATCTCATGGTGGTGGTGTGGGCTGTGTTATTGATGGATGCCCTCCTAGACTTCCCCTCTCAGAAGCTGATATGCAAGTAGATCTTGACAGAAGGTGTTTACAAAGCTAATTTTCTCTTGTGTTGTTTAAAACCTTCTATTATCGAAGTGTATATATTATTGGTTATGAAATCTGAAAGCTGTAAATTTCTATTGAAATGTTGTGTTTAGTTTGCAAAAGAATGAGTCAGTTCTTAGTGCATCAGGCTGATCATGATTTTTTTTTTTGATTTATTTGCATATAGGCGTCCAGGCCAGAGCAGAATAACCACCCCAAGAAAGGAGACTGACACATGTAAAATAGCTTCAGGGATTGCTGATGGTGTGTCATATATTCGTCTCACTAGAATCTTTTTGTTTGCTTGCAATTTCGCTTGGATTGCTGGTCTTGTGATTTAAAGTTGGCTGATACATTATCTGCTTATTGTAGGGTTGACCACGGGATCTCCAATCAAGGTTGAAGTGCCCAATACGGATCAGAGAGGAAATGTAAGTACCTGAGCTCTTGTACCAGTTTCTAGCTCTGGACTCCATAAAAGACTAAGAGGTCGATGCTTGATATAAAGTGCTCATAAAGCTTATTTTTTGTTATGGAACTTTCCCAGGACTACAGTGAGATGTCACAAGCTTACAGGCCATCTCATGCAGATGCAACTTATGATTTCAAGTATGGTGTTAGATCTGTACAGGTACTATCATTTTCCTTTTATTCACACATCCATGATTTCATCCGTATATTTGGATCACAAATACATGTGTCCTGTAACTAGCTTCAGCCTTCATGAAGTGCTGTGGCATCTTCTTCAAGATCAACCTTTTGGTTTATATTAATGTATTTATGAAATTCAGGGTGGCGGTAGATCTTCTGCGAGAGAAACTATTGGTAGAGTTGCTGCTGGTGCTGTAGCCAAGAAAATTCTAAAGCAATATGCCGGAACTGAAGTAAGATTCCAGTTCTGCTATGAAAGATTAATTGTAAACTTTTTTAATGCTATTAATGATTGTAATAAAAAATAAAAAGAGCAAATATCAGTTGTGCACTGAATATATGTTCCTAGAAGGATACAACTGTACATTCCCATGCATCATATTTTACAGAGCTTTTAACATTTAAAGAGTGCCTGATACGCTTTCCCTTCATGAATGCTTACAGTTTGGTGTTTGTACTGAATGAGAAGTTTTGGTGACACCTAATAGCATTAACATAATTCTTATACTTGATAATAAATCTTTGGAAACCCGCCTCTTTCATCATGGAAATCTTAGTTGGACATCAGAAAACACATTTTCTTAATAACATAAACTATTGGTAGGTGTGCCAGAATTACTGCTTAAAGTTTTAGTTATTATTTTATCATAAGTTCAGGTAATAAAAGGTTTAGAAATTGCTCACCCTGTAAACATGGCTATTGGCTATCCCGTTTTTTGTGGCTTCCTGACTCTATTTCCTCATGCTTTCTGATACAGATTCTTGCTTATGTGTCACAAGTGCATAATGTTGTCCTTCCTGAAGATTTGGTGAATCATGATACTGTGACCCTTGATCAGGTAAGATAATATGATCTCCTTGTCTTGCTGTTCCTATTGTCAATGATAATGTCTCATGTATGTTGCATAAAGTGTTTACTGTTTAAAGAACTTGTTAAATACTGCACCTCATCCTTGTGATGTTTTCTTAAGTAATCCATAGGAGCTCATAAATCAATACTGTGTTAAGAAGATGACAACTGCTGCATTTTATCGTGATCTAGTAGCTATTATGTAACCACCATCTGACAAATGGAATCATTGTTATTTCCGATAAAAAATAAAAAATAAAAAATAGAATCATTGTTTTTATCTGATCTATAGCGCACACATGCATACTTACGTGTAAGAGAGAGACTGAGATTTGTCGATCTATATGATTATGGGGCACAAGGATGAGCTAAGAAAACACAAGATGCTGGTTGTATTTTTACATCAGTATCTAACACGTATGCAAAATTGGAATCCACACACTTGATCCATATTTCTGTATTTTCAAATTTCCTTATACCATACTTTAACATGTCTCTTTTCTTTTTCTATTTTGAGTGGCAATCCAAGGCCTTGCTAAGGCAATAATAATGTGAATCTTTTTCCAGATAGAGAGCAATATTGTAAGGTGCCCAAATCCTGAGTATGCAGAAAAAATGATTGCAGCTATTGATGCTATTCGAGTGAGAGGTGACTCTGTTGGGGGGGTTGTTACCTGTATTGTTCGGAATGTCCCACGGGTAAATTTACCTGCTCTTTCTATCCCTATCTCAGCACCACCCCCCTGCAACCCACCTTTGGCTTTTGTAAGTTGGGTAATTATGTGAAGGGAAAAAAATAAACATTACCATCAATTTGTATCTTTTTAGGGACTTGGTTCTCCGGTCTTCGATAAACTTGAAGCGGAGTTGGCAAAAGCTGCTCTGTCATTACCTGCAACCAAAGGATTTGAGTTTGGAAGTGGATTTGCAGGTATAGAAGCACACTGAGTTCTGATTTACTATTCTTATTTTGCCAACCCAAAATTCATTGTAGAAGCCTGCTCTATAGTTATTATAATGCTGAGAAAGACATGTTGCAGTTCTAAACTTTAAATATCCTGTCAATGAAATATCAATTAGGTTCATTTATGACCGGCAGTGAGCACAATGATGAATTTTATATGGATGGGGAGGGTATAGTTAGAACAAAAACCAACAGATCTGGTGGAATACAGGTAAAGTTTTTTAATTTTCAGAAAGCTGGTATGGATAAGTATGGAATGGTGTTGTTCATCAATTTTATATGTATTGTTATTTCATGTACCATATTCATTTTCAGGGTGGGATATCAAATGGAGAAAACATCAACATGAGAATAGCTTTCAAGCCAACATCTACAATTTCTGTATGCTCTCCTCCTATCTTACCTTCAGCTTCCTTGTTCATGTTTTGTTTGTCTGTCGGCTCAAACATATCCAATATGAAATAAATTTTGATCCATTGAGGGTTATGCATCAGTTTATGTTTGCAGGAATTATACCTCTAAGTTTTAGATGTAAGTATACCAGTTAGAGGCTGCTCTGTCTCTGTCACATCATAGCAATTCCAAATGCCTAATTTGTTCGTTCCTCTTGGATAAGGTTTGACAAACCAAGCTAGCTCATATATGATCCTATGTTATTTTTTATGTTTATTAGACAGATGTCCATAGCTTAAGCCAAAATTTAAAGTGTTAGGTGCTTCAAAATGGAGCCTGAAGAAGCAGTGTGGGCCAGGATGGGTCCAAGCTGGTGGATATTATTATAAATAAAGCTTAATATATCATGGGACAGTGACATTATTCTGTTAATATCTGACTTTGCGTTAAGTCAGCATGATTGGCAGAGTGCAGGCTGTACTTAATAACCGTGGATACCTTATAAAAATTCTTGAAAGATTAATCACTTTTGTAGGTTCTATGAAAAATATAAGAGATAAGCCGCTGATACTTTTAATGGAATCTCTTTATGTCCAGGGAAAAGGAAATAATATATCATTCATTATGTTATAGTTCCATACAGCAAACATATTTCTGCCTGTAGAGAAAGTTAATATGTAGTTACCTTCTCGAGCATTATTCTGAGCTTATAGACTACCATGGCTGACTAAAAAGGGTTATAACTATAGCAGCCATGTTATGCCAAACATATGTAACATTTTATATATATTTATGCAGAGGAAGCAGAATACCGTGACCAGAGATAAACATGATACTGAGCTCATAGCTCGAGGTCGTCATGATCCTTGTGTTGTTCCACGAGGTATGCCCAATCTTTTTTTATTATTATTTTTTATGTTGAATTACATTTATCTTAATAAAATCTGACCCTTTTAGCTACTTCCTTGGACTATTCCTCTATCTTGTACTGCTAATAATTATAATTCCTCGTAATTCTACTGGCCCTTTTTTTCCAAAAAAAATCCATAGCATTGCAGCACTTTGCTCTTTTGGCCAATTCTAGTAACATTGACAATTTACCTACGAATTGTAATTTAGTGCAATTCTGGTCAACATATCAGGAAAGTCAAAATGAGCAGACACACTTATTGTTGTGAAGGACTAGTATATTTCTTTTTAAGAGTAATTTGCATATCATCTAAAACAACCCAATTTAGACCCGATGTTTTCAATAACCCAATAACGCATCCATCACAGATATACTTCCATAGGTTTCAACTCTAGGAACTCCGGTGCACATGTTAGCAAATCACGCAACTTATTAGACCACTAAAGTGCTTGATTCTTCTCATGCAGCCGTTCCGATGGTGGAAGCTGTTGTTGCGCTAGTGCTTGTCGATCAATTAATGGCACAATACGCACAATGTATGCTTTTCCCGATTAATCCAGCCCTACAGGAACCCCTTGAACTCCCCCAAAACGAGCAGGCACAGATCCCCCTTTAGAGGTATAATCCTCTCTCATCCTGGCAATTTTTCGTTCAAGTTGCCTAGCATGAGTGTATGTTAATCTGATAGTTGAGTCTCCCAATTATTAAAATAAAGAGTGAAGGCAGAGTTGTTTGCTTTCGTTTTTGTTGCTACTTAAAGCCAGATTTTGTCTGTGTTTGCTTCTATATTCTTTTACTAATCTATGGGTGGATTCGGTTTGTTGTACTTGTACTGTTAGCTTTCAGGAGAATAGTTGATGATTTTTGAATTACATATACAATATTAGTTTGTGAATTTGTCATTTTTATAATAAAGTCTTGTACAATTGATGTTCTTTGTTTAAAAAGTACAAATAATGAGCAGATGTAAGAATATATTATACCGGAAATGATATAGGGCCTATGAAAAATTTACGCACTTGTGATTGCAAGGCCCAATCTTGTTATAATTAGAAAGCCAAGGTTTGGACTTCTATTTTAGTAAGCAGTATTGGGCCGGAATAATTAGAATATGAAGTCTCCCTTTTTTTTTATGAGAATTTGAAAGACCTAATATTTTACAAATAATTATACATGAAAAGAATATTGAAATTACATGGACAGTCCGCCGAATAAATTAACCAAGCCTACTAAAAGGAGAAAAACTCGAAGAAATAGGAGTACCTATTTATAATGATATAAATGTGCGAGTGAAATGAGGCTGGTCCGTGATCCCTATTAGGTGAACTCCATAACATCTTCCAACCACACTAAAGCTAATGCATGTAGGCAAAGATTAAGCATTTAGAGGTTCAACCAATTTCCAACAATAAAACATAGTTCTATCGTAGTGGTTAAGTTAATTCTTTATCATTCATAAGAGAGTGGTCAAAAGAAGGTACCTAATTAACTATGTAAATTCGATTCCAAGAAATGTGGAAATGAGGTAGGCTAAAATTGTGCCTAAACGGATTAATTATTACAAATTGCTTTTAGAGAAACGCATATATATATATATAGTAGTGATATAGAATCCACTATCTAGTTCTTTATGGAACCAGATTAATGAGGTGTTATGCCAACTCATTATCAACATAATTAATTCTACTTAAATAAATTATAGAATGTTTTATAATATATTATACCCTAAACCATGAACCCTAAATCCTAAATCATGAACCATTCGGGCCGGGTTCAGGTCTGGCAGGGTAATTTTTTTTTTTTTTTTTCAGTCCAGCTTTATTTTTTTAGTTCAGTTCAATTTTTTTTTACTCGGCCTAGACCCAAACCCGACCCAAGTGGTTCATGGTTCACTCGACCCGAATGGTTCATGATTTAGGGTTTAAAGTTCATGGTTTAGGGTATAGTATATTATAAATAATTCTATAATTTATTTGAGTAGAATTAATTTTGGATGATGAGTTTGACACCTCATTAACCTGGCCCATAAAAAAACCAAATAGTTGGTTTATATAGAAATTTTCGAGGGGGCCCAATTTTAACATAAATAGAATTTAAATCGCACTTTAGAATTTTTATATATTTTGAAAATTATCTGGACTAAACATCTTTTATATTAGAAAGTCGAATACATTTATATGTATATTGAAAATGTGAATTACACATATTCTTTTCTCTATTTTATTCTTTTTTTCACCCAAAAATCAACATTTTATTTATAGAGTGTTGATTTTTTGATTAGTAATAGTGGTTTACAGATGTGAACATGATCATATAATACTTTGTTTTTTGAGATGTATAGTATGAGATAGTTTTTATACATAATATAGTATAATCTATAACACAAATAATTTATTCTTCCAAAATATTGTAACATTAATACACAATTTATCTTCACCGACTATGATAATCTCACCTCATACAGGTGTGTTTTAATTATAAGTATATATATATAAGAAACAAGTGAGGTCATTAACTCCAAAAGTAGAAAGGTGTTTTAATTATAAGTATATATATATAAAAAATTGAGTGGGATCCGGGGGCCTTCCAAAGTAGGTCCGTCCCTGTCTATATCACTACTCTCTCTAATATATATATATATATATATATATATATATATATATATATATATTCCACGGTTGGCAGGCCACCACCTCACACGCATTAAGGAAAAAGTCAAAAGAAGAAAGAAACTAACAAGAAATATTGAAAAAATAGATGAGATAGATTCCCCATAGAGAAATTACAAATAAAGGGAATTACAAAATATATTGTTTGACCATCATAAGTGTGGTGGCTACCACAATGCCCGGCCGCCGGCCCGCAAAGAATCCCACCAAGATCCACCACTTGTCTTTTTCCTTTTTTACAGTTGAAACTTTTTTCCACACAAACCCCACTTCTCCTACTACTTCCCCCCAAAAAGTTAATGCCACACTAAAACCTTTCTTCTTCTCATTTTCCATTTTCCTTTTTTTTAAAAAAATTTTACCCAGTTCACACATCTTTACCTGCATAGAAAAATATAAACATGTTAAAAAGGGTACAAAAGTTGTAGAAATACATAAAATATTATCTACAAGTATAAGAAATAATATTTGTTTCTTTTTAGACAACTTTTGACTCTAATGCCTTTTAGTTAGGAAGTTGCTGAAAAAGTATTATCAAGTTCTAAACTATCCACTTCACCAATCTCTCTCACAAAAATATACAAGTCATATTGATCTAATTTATTAGATCACAAACCCAACATGCAAATAAAAGCTAACAAAAAAATGTAACATCCATTGTATTTCATGAATGGTCTCAATTTCCCAGTGATTGTCTCGTCTTTTTCCGGTTATCATTTGATACGACCCGGTTGAATAATAATGGCACAACTAACTGTAATCATATATAACTGGCAAAAGTGCTATATGTCACGCAACATAATTTTCATGCTCGTATATTGATAAAATCAAATACAAAATACAGCCTTCGCTTACACATTGTATGTGAAATCATACCAAGATTGACCGAGTGACAAAAATGGTAGACCCAATGGACAAAAACACTGAAAAGGAATATATTTATGTCTCACTCTCTCAGGCAGAACAATTTTGCTGCAAAAATTTACTTAATTATTGCAATGCTAATGCTTTTATCCACTCATTTTGGAAGGGCAAATAGGTAACCAAGAAATACTTTTGCAAGAAATTGATTCAAACTCGAAATTTCATAATAAATCATACTTCTATTCTGTCACATGGTAACAAAACACTATTCGAAATAGAAAACCAGGTATATTTTTGGTTTAAGAGTCAAACATGATCTAGCCCCTACCAATCTCCAAGGTTACCCTGTTGACCGAAATGACTAATATGCCCCTCCTATCCTCCAAGAATAAGTGTCGGTAGGCAGACAACAAATTTAGGCCTTTTCTTCCTACATCACCCAATTGAGCTTTTAATTTTCTCTCTCAAAATACCTCAAGTCCAAAACTATTGCAACAACTGGGGGTTGTTGATAGCTGTTCTGTTTCTTAAATAGGTAGAAAATGACAACACAAAGCCCACGGGGACCATAAACAGACAACATTCATATCATCTTGCCATTAGGATTCTCCACATATTCTTAATGCATTTTTTGACCCAAAAAACATTATGTACCAATTATTAGTACCACAAAATGGGGCCTAGTTGACATTATCAACAGTCAAATTTCATTTCAACATAATTTATAGTGATTAATTACTTCTTAATGAAATGGAGAGTGGTAAGCGTTATCGTTTTCTCTCCAACGGCTAGTTTGGGCGGTTTATATAAGATGGTTTTGAAGTAGCCTGTTTCAATGCAACAGTGGGAGCTATACGGCAACTCCTCTTCTGATGCTCGAGCACGAGTTGCTCAGCGAACCAATCGAGCCTCTCGGAATTGCTTTGTTCTCCGACCCTCTTCCCACCGAAGAGAACGGACTCGACGTTCTTCTGTTTCAGCATTTCATCTGCTACTCCACTTAGCATTTTTACGTTGCTTGGACGGGGATCCGAGTCGACTTTTTCCTTACTGAAGCTGGATCCATTTGCCTGTTTGTTCATGAATTGAGTGGAAAATACATAAGGTTATAATCATTAATATTACCATTCAACAGCATACTTGTATAATCATAGTATTAGTAGCTAAAATTCAAGATTCTATATATCCACCACAGATTCAAGGACTAATTAATTAAATTATCCAACTCTACTATTACTAATCATATGCTTCAACAGTCCCCTCATTGCTTCCATTCAATTCACCTATGTGTCCTATCTGGCAAGAAGACTTAGAATCATTGCCCTAAATGTACAAAAATTAAATAACCAACATGATTGAGAGTACAATAAAGAATTGTGTGATCTATGCATGATCCCAAGCATTCCACCGAGTGTTTTATCCACCGCTCATAATTCACATACTCATATAGTTGTGCATATTATTATTGAGTGTAAGTTAATGGTAGGTGGAATGCACCGGGAGTAGGACCTACCAATGAAATGCAAGACCTTATATGAAAACAAGGAAATAAACCCCCAGCTTGTCCATGGTGCACAAGTCTTGGGTGATACACATGAATGGCAAACTGCTCCATTCAGAAGATATTGTATCAGAAAAGATGCATTCATGATGCTATAATCTTGATTGTTATGGAAAAACTGCAATTTACTGTTGAGTCACACTCTCTACTAGCATCATACTTGAGTCACACTCTCTACTAGCATCATACATCCCACTTATAGTCCATGTAATCAATTTCTTGGTCAGGCATGAAAAAAGGACTATCAAAATCGTTCCACCCCCACCCCACATAGTATTTTTAGCATCTATATATGGCAATGAGTGGGTGTGTGTGTAAAATGAGGGGTGGATCCCCCAGCTAGAATGCATACCCCACCCTACCAGGAGAGAAATTTCAGAAAACAAACAAGATTGCAAGCTGTGCAGTCTAACATTATTCATCTTTCTCATCATTTTCCTACTACTAATTTTGTGAAAACTACATTTAACAGCTGAAAGTAAAACATGTGACATACTGTGAAAAATACAAAGCCTTAAGAATACAGGTTGCTTTATCATAAACCTACAAAACAGTGCAAGCGAAGTCATCATTTTAAGAAATAACCATCTTCAAGGAAGGGCTGAAAACCTTTTTTATCCAGTTATAAAAAAACATCATGGAAAAGAGTGGACAGTTGAGAACAAAGATAATAAAGTCTGTTAAAAAAAACACAGCTGTGATTAATAAATATCATTATCACTGTCACCACAGATGCACAATACAGAGTTACAGCAATCCATGTCAATTTCCAAATTAACATTCTTGTCCTATATTCCCCTTCAAGTGTGTGTATATCTATTGTTTATTAGCAGATATGGGATACTAATGTAAAGAAAATTACTATACTATATAAATCACTGGAATACCATTACCATATTATGCTAAAGTAGATACAGAATTAATTTGCATGCCCCATAAAATCCACGTGCCCTTTGGAACTCCCACCACAGAATTTCCAAGAAAAGATTCTTAAATAGCATTAAAGAAAAAGATTTCTGTTAAGTGAGCAAATTAAGCAATTAATATTCTTCACAAACCTGAATTCGCACATAATTACTACTCCGGCTCTCTCCGAACGCCATAGCCACCGCATGATCAACCATCTCCGCCGACCCCTCGCCGGAAATCCGAGCCAACGGCCGCGCCCAATCCTTCGCCGTCCATTTCTTCACCTGATCATAGTCAAAGCTTCCCTCCAGCACCTGCCCCCCTGCCCCAAGTGAAAGTACCATTATATCCTCGACCCCTCTCACGAACGGAAACTCCTGCTTGTTATGCAGAACATGAGTTATCGCCGCCGCCGTGGGGTTGTTCATCGTCAACCCGCCGTCGACCCCGATGCACCGGGTCAACCCGTCCACCGATTTCATGCAAACCGGGTTGAAAATGCCCGGTTCAGCTGAGGTCGCTAAACACACCTCCCATAAATTGAAATCGAAGCTATCCGATTCTAGGGCGTCGGCTCTCGAGAACAAAAACGGCGCCGCACTGGTTAAATCGTAGCACGGAATTAAAACCGGTTTCAGCGTGTCTTTCAGCGTTAAGCCGCGCCCGGTTTTTCCATCCGTGAACGCCTCCTTCATCGCTTTTTCCAGACAGCCCGAAACGGCGTCGCCTCGGGTTTTGCTCAAAACACGATTTAAGAAACTGGATTTTCTATTGCGCGATTTCGCGGAGCGGTAAAAGCCCTTGCTATTATCAGCGAGGAATTTCCCCGCGTCGTCGGCATGAAAAATTGGGCGATTCTGATCGTTCGCGGCGAAGAGCATCGCCGTGAATATTCCTCCCACGCCGGTGCCGGCCGCGACGTCGAAATAATCGGCGATCCTGGCGTCGGAATTCCCCGATTTGGTCCTCAACGCCGTTTCCAAATACGACAGCGTTTTGCCCGATGTAACGTTCAGCATCCCGCCCCCGTCGACACACAGGACACATATTTTCCCCCTCTGGTTCTTAATCTCCGGCTCATCGACGGCGCCGTTGGCGATTACGCTCTCCGCTGGCTCCGGAATCTGCTTGGGAATCCAGAGCTTGTGATCGTCGTAACCGAACAAAAACTTGCTCTCTAAAATGGAGAAAATCTCATAGCTCAATTTATCCGTGTCAATGCTTGGTTCCTGCATTTCCCCTGTCTTGTGATCGATAAAATCAGCATGAACATCGAAACACGCCATTTCTGAGAGACGTTTCTTCACATTCTTCTGTACAGCCGCTCTCTAAAATTCGATCGTAAAGACGTAAAAAAAACCTGAAATCAAATCAGAAATGGGGATACAAGTAACGGAATTGCAAGCAGGGGTCAAAGGATTATCATCGAGAAGAGAAAAATGGCGAAGGGGGCGGAGAGAGAAAGAGGTGATGAGAGAGAAGGGACGTTTAACTTGAGGCAAACAACCAAAGCAGTTTTTTTTCTGCAGAGCATGTTTGTTTTCATTTTGGCTTTATAAAAGGATTTTAATATATTCATCTAAAATTAAAAATAAGGAAAAAGAAATTCAGAGAAATTCCTTTTTTTTCTTTCGTGTATTTGATTTTTGGCATACACTTGCACGAAGCTGGATACGTGTTACAAACTAGCACAATCGACGTACATTTATTTTAATAAATTAAAGCTTTATATTCGAATTATAATATATCTCACCTTGAAAATGCATGTAAGTGTGGCTTTTGATTATTTAACTTAATTTTTTTTGTTCTTTACCTTAACTGCATTGGCTTTTATAAAAATAAATGCAATTCGGATTCATTGAGGCATTATCCCTTATTCCCTTATTTGTAATTTTATTTTAAAGATAATCAATTACAATAATTCATTTTATCATCGAACACATACATGACAACATCATTTCATCTCGCTGCAGACCGAAATCACAATCACCACAAGAGGGAGAGCACCACAAGAGGGAATAAATATTCTTTCTCTCCGTATCTCGAACCCGAGACCTCAAGATCTCAGGTGGTGGAGCTCTAATCACTTAAGCTATCCACACTTGACTGTAACGTAGTCTTCTTGGTTAGTCTACAAAATGTAGTTTCTGGGGATGTAAATTGCATTTACAAATTTAGGGACATGCAAGGAATGTTGGAGTTGAAAAAATAAGTATGTGTGAAAATTTATATTCATGACCTTACCCAATGTTTTTTTTTTATGAGCAAAAAAGGAAAAAAAAAAGTATAAAAGGATAGAGTAAGATTTTATTGATCTTTTTTTAAATATTTTATTTTTTTAATTAAGTTTCGGAACGTAAATTTGTCTAATGTTATTCACATGCGGTTTAAATTATCGTGGACAAAAACTTGTGTGAACCCGAGTTCACCGTGAATTCGGTTTTTAAAGTATCAATGTTATTTATAAAAATTATTACTGTTATGCGAAAAATTTAATCGATGTCATATAAAACTATCATTTGTTAAAAAATGTGTTATATTTTTAAACGGTGAAAGTTTTTTGAATGAATATCGATGATAACAGACATAATATTGATATAGTTCATGATATAGGCGCGGTTACGAAGTATTCTTTCGTCATTGTGTGGGATAAAACGAGTGTTTATGAAACACACCTTCTATGATTCTAAAATAGCTGCGACGGATCTTTTGTTAAACAAGTAATACAGAAATTTACATGGTTTCTGGGGAAAATATTAATTTAGAAGTTAAATGGAAATGGCGGTAAGTAATACCTCTGTGTAGTTCCGAACCTTTGCAAATCGTTGTTTTTCTTTTTTAACTTGTTGATATATTGGTATATTATTTTTTTAAAAATTATAACTATTAATTAACCAATTAATTGTAAAATTTGGTCTATTATGCATGGTCAAAATGGAGAAATGTGCGAGCCATGTGTCAATACGCATTGTATATTATTCTATGTACATTTTTTATGTTTCATCATTTTTTTTCCTTTTAACTAGAATAGAATATTAATTAGATGTCATAACTAAAGAGTGTGACTTATATTACTAAAAGGTGTAGTCGTGATAACTAAAGTGTAAAAATGAATCAATTTTACGGTGAACAAGTTTCACCCCATACCAATTCATATTGATTTGATTTTCAACCCTAATTACAAATATAAAGTGATAGATAAATTATCTTTCAACCCTGAATTGATAGATTTTTTTTTTTTTTAACTTTGCATGATCTCAAATAGAAAAATTAAACATATTGATTTGGTTTTCAATTCTAATTACAAACATCATGTGTGTAATTAAATCTTTTAATCCATTATACTTGTCATGGGCTGAACTTTCTTATTCTATAGTTGAAAGAGAGCATATCGAATCGACAATTTAATCCATAACGTGGTGTGAGCCTATTGACTCTGATACCATAAAATAATTTAATTTAATCTATAAATACGTACTTGTAAGACATGAAATTAATTATATTATTCTAACACATCCATTAAAATTTTCAAGGTTTTTGTTTGTGTATTCCCACTTTTCTTCGTCGTGATTAGGTATGGGCCATGATGCAAGATAATCCTAAAATTTTCTCGCCATCCGAATTCTTCGTCTTAGAAATTTTCGACATCTGAAAAATTTCATACTGGATTGTCAGACGAAAATTGCAGATATCTAAATTTTTCGGTATGCCGATATTACATCCGATATCGTGCGAAATTTCAATATATACCGGGTATGCGAAATATTTTCGGTATCTGGGAAATATTTTCGATATACTAAAATTTTTTTTATAGATATCTATAAGATATTTTTTCGATATCTTTGAAAATATTTAGGTATCTTAGAAATATTTTGGTATTTCGATACCAAAAATTTTCTATATTTTCATATCGTTATCGTCATCGAAATTTTTTATACTACGGTGATGCAAAAAAAAAATTTTTGATACCAAAAAATTTCGATAAAATCGATATTTTTTCGATGCGGTAAGAAGTCCATAGATACCCGGTATTTTTGATATTTCCTCCACCCCTAGTCGTGATAATTTGTTTAATAAAATCAAAACAGTTTGACGAAATGTAATAACTGTGGTTATAGCATCAATTCCAGTCGTCATTTGTTCGATAAAAAAAAAAGTGTGTTTGGACGGTGATTATTGATTTGGGGGTGATTGGATATTGTGAGCGTGAATGACGCGTGGGGTATGTAAGATGGGATCCACTCACACGCAAACGCAATCGTCGGCAACATAATGAATACAAAAATGCACTAATCATACTTTTCACAATAAAATTCTATAATTTCAGCATTACATTTCTTCATTTAATTTGACAGTATATATCCCTCGATTTGAATAAAGTTTTTAGGTTCGACATTCTTCCCGTTGTAACTAAAAACCATATCTATAAACAAATCTTTGGCATTGGGACAAAAGTATTCATATCCAAATCATATTTAATATGAACGCTCTAGAAAATATAAATAATAATTGTAGGAGGAATTGGGTCTTTGAGGTGAAAATGACTTTGCAAAACGTGGCAAAGAGTATTACCTAATGGTTCACCCACCCACCCAACAATTTCTATGTATATTATTTAGTGTTTTCATATTAAACGATCAATTATTATTTAAAAGTTAGGTATATAGGCAAGATGAGCATATTATTATACCGAGTTTTGAGAATGATTTATACACCTATTTGATTACTTAGGTTAAGATTTTTTTTTTTGTTGAAAGGTAAATACGAAATTCAATCGCAGAGTACTTTAATCCCAAAACAAGAAGTAAATCCATGAAAACCAAAAAATCCTACTACAATTTTGAACAATCCCATTACAATTATTTAGGTTAAGTTATCATTATAGAAAAGGATTGGTAAATTTGTTTTAAATGGTTTAAGAATTATAAATTGACCAATCTAAAAAATAGGAGAACCGATAATTAAATATGGCCCACCAGCAATGGCAGGCCAAGAAAAGGGCCCAACAGTAGCCCAGGATTTATGGGACAAGAATTGTACGTAGATTTAAAAGGAGTAATAAATTTGGCGCTCATCATGTCATTATGACTAAATGGTCACTTTATAGTCAAAAGTTTCATATATTAAGAAATTCACTTCTTACCCTTTTTATGTAAGAAAATTCATTTACAGTAAATTCGAGTGAATAGATTTCTTTTGAAACTTGTTCTCGTGAAATTAACTTCATATCTATAGGCATAACTTTTATGTTATTATGATTAATATTATTTTATAATATAAATTACTTTTTTTAATTAATTTTACGAAATTTTATGTGAAATTTGTTCAAGAATAAAATAATCATCTTGGATTTGAACTTGTGCATAATGAGCATAGCTTCTTATAGGCTATATCACATTTTATTCACTCATTTTAGAACAAGTAAATTTTAACACTACACGTCAATTCTTGAATTAGTTCAGAAAAATGTTCAACTGTAATCTTTTCTTTAAGTCATGTCCACAGTAAAAAAAAACTGCTCAATTACTTTTTGCACAGTAATCATAAGTGGAAATTAGCATATTTGGTCCCACTCCCTCCGAAAAGAAAAGCATGATGTCATTTCAACAGCCAATACCACACTGCAATAATAAGCAATGTACATTTTCAATTTTTCATGTAATTTTAATTATATACAATCTCGTTTGTATTTATAAGTAATTTGTATAAAAAAATTATGTCTATTAATAATTATTCCATATTTTATTTCAAATCTATATCATGGTACACATTACTAATAAGCAATAAAAACTCAATATTAGAGTTTATTCCTTCTACTTTTTTTATTAAACAAAAGTTTATTTGACGTTTTGGCCTTTGAACTTACTTTCCTTTTTTCTTTTATTTATTTAGTTATGTCTGTTACTTTTGCCACCCTGTTTTGTTATTGAAGGTACATAAACTAATCCAAATAAAAGTTTAAGGAGAAAAGGTAGAAATAAAATAAAATGGGTTAAAAGTAAAAATAATAATGTCTGTTCTGTGGTAAAATAATAATTTTTACATTTTATTCTTTATTTTGACATTTTGTACATGCTAGATTCATCCTTGGGCCATATATATTGGGCCTACGAATTGTGCTCAAAAGGTACGTAATTAAATCCTTTAAACCAAGCCCAGCCCACATTATTAAAAAGTCCTTTCTTCGTAACCAAATTTTATAAGCACACGTAATAATTATTTGAATCATATACAGATACTCTGCTATACATATATATTTTTATTTGTATTAATATATTCTCCTTTATAATAATAAGATAAAAGATGCATTTCAAAATATAATTAAATATTTTAGAAAGAGAAAAAGCATTATATTTTGATAAAAAATTGTATAGACCTGATTGATTCATGTTATGAAATTTATTTTTAATTCATGAATATTTGAAAATATTCAAGATATGATACGAGACAAGTTTATTGAATTAAAAAAATGTGTTGGAAAGAGTAAAATGAGTAAAATTAATCTAAGTTCATAGCATAAACCTTGTTCATGAAGACCGACTCTTATATTTTATGACCCAAACATGTACGAATATGATGAAAACAACAAAACTACTTCTAAGTTCCAAACGTAAATGGTCCAATTTAAATTGTTACCATGACTTAGGTAAATTATTTATGCTTGCCAAAAATTGAAAATTAAATTCTTGTCTTTTGGTTTTATGTTTCAAGAAACATATTCTCTGAAATGTGGATAGTTAGTGGTTAGAACTCCACTACCTAAAATCCCGAGAAAATCTTGAGTTGTGATGGTCTTTCTTGTAGTAGTGGTGTTGCCGTTGTGATGCGTTGCGGTTATGGTTTCAATCGATAGTGAGACGAAAATATATTTTATGGGTTTGGTAGTAGAATGAACTTATAAATATAATAGTTTAAAAAAAAACCATATTCCGCCAAAAATAAAAGGAAAAAAAAAACCAAAAAACTTAAAAAAAACAGAAAAAAATATCTGCTTTTGTTGTTTCCCAACTGAAGTTCGCATCAAATAATTGCAGGGCAGGGGGCATTATTCTTTTCCCAGTTTTTTGGAGTGAACTTAACTTTCAACTTGCAATTATCAGTGTGTGTATGTGTGTGCAGGTTGATGAATTTCCATCCCCTGATTGCCCCTTTTCCACATCATTCAAGAACTTACAACCCTCCGTCACTGCAAAGATTTCATCACCAGGAAGGACCAAATTTCTTCAAATCCAATATGTATGACGCAAATTTTTATTTAAACGGATTTTATGTACATAATTTGAATTATTTGTTCTGAATCGTTCTATCTTTCAATAGTGTCCTGTTTGGCTGTGGCTTCAGTTTTCCTCAATTAAGAAGCCAAAAGCGATCACAAGTTTGGGAAATTTCAAAATCAAAGAAGAAGAAATTTCTCACCGTGAGCTTGAAGGATGAGCCTATGAATTTTTCCAAGAAAATGGCACAAGTATTGGTTCAGGGATCCTTGCTCTTCCAAAGAAAACTTCCCCTGCGGTAACTTTCCTGCTTTACAGCACACATTTTCCTGGAAAAAAGCTTGATTCATAACTTGATAAACATTAAATTTGGGAAAGATGGAATAAAGAATTTGCGGGCATGACCAAATTAATGATTTGGATTATCCATCGACTCTTTTCAATTATTGTGATTGTTCTTGTTAGAGAAAGAATCTCATGGTATATTAATATATGAAGTGCAAAACATACATTTTACATTTCATTAGCTAGATAATTTTGCTTGTTTTCATTTTATTTTGTAGGGACTAGTTCCAAGTTCAATAACAATGACAATATGTTGGGCATTTCTGTTAATTGAAGCCCTTTTGCTAGTCGAGATTAATGTCGGTCTGCAAAGGAAGAAGAAAAAGAAAGTAGATAATAAAGAACTAGAGGTGATGTCTATAAGAACCATGGCTAAAGAGACACTAGGAGAATGGGGTGGAGCTTTAGCCACCGTGACGTATGTGTTCTTAGGTTACACTTCTGTCATAGCTTATTGTTCCAAATCGGGGGGAGATCCTTCATCATTTAACCGATATTCCAGGGTCAATTTCGGGAATTCTCTTCACTCTCTTCTTCACCGTTCTAGTTTCTGTAGGAGGAACTCGAGCCACTGATCAAGTGAATCAGTGGCTAACTGCTTCCATGATAGGTAGTTGTTGGTATGATTCTAAGCAAACTTATTTTAAGTATCTAGCCTTAACAATTTCTGTAGTGTAGTAATAATTTTCTCAAGTGTGAAATGAAACAGGTTTACTTGTTTCAATAGAAGTTCTTGCTCTTGTGTTTGGAGGGTGGACTGGACTTGGGGGCGACGGTGACTGGAATAAAGTCCCGGAAACTCTTCCGATAATGATATTTGCTTTGGTTTATCATGATATAGCTCCAGGTGGACTATATTCAAATGCTCGTATCTTTATCACCGTAATCATAATAACGTTTCTGTCTTATTTTGTTTGATTGCCATTTCAGTTGTGTGTGCTTATCTAGAAGGGGATCTTGCATGTATACGTGCATCAGTTTTACTTGGCAGTGTCATCCCATTATTAGCGTTGCTCGTCTGGGATGCAATTGCACTAGGTCTCTCCAACCAGGCAGACCAAGTTTCTGATCCTGTAGAATTGCTTTTAAGGTAAAAAAATTGATTTCTTTTATGTGATTATTAACATTTAGGAACTAGGAAGTTAACCGCATGTTGGTTTATATAATTTACAGAGTAAACTGGGCGGGGTCCCGTTTATGGTCGAGGCATTCTCACTTCTGGCCGTAGGAACCTCACTAATTGGCACTCTTTTAGGTTTCTCAGAGTTCTTCAAGGAGCAACTTAATAATATGTCCTCTGATTTTCCATCTGTACAACCCTTTGAGGTGCCCTCCTATAAGTGATAAGACCTATTTCAAGTTGTTGCCAATGTGGCTAATTGAATTGAGTCAATCTTTTTAGAAATCGAACTTGCTATACTTGATCAACCGTTGGTGGGAGAAGAACAAGACGAGCATCACAGCCACAGGTATGGTCGTTGTTCCTTCCCTTGTCGTCTCAACAACAATACCAGATGCATTTTCTGCTGCAACAGATTTCGCGGT
This sequence comes from Stenogyne calaminthoides, assembly GCA_037126765.1. NCBI lineage: Eukaryota > Viridiplantae > Streptophyta > Magnoliopsida > Lamiales > Lamiaceae > Stenogyne > Stenogyne calaminthoides. Next base: position 3,831,322 of record JBBCBC010000042.1, read on the forward strand.
AAGTAGATGCAGAATAAACATGGTTAACAATCTCATATTACTCTGTTGAAACAAATTACGTGTTTGATTTAGAATTTTGTTGATGGGTAACGATGACAGGGAGGGTACTGCATGACTATGCTGTACGGAGTTCTTCCCCCGGCAATGGCGTGGGCAGTAAATAAGAAGGAAGAAGAAGGTCAAGAAACTAGCATAACATGGCCTGCCCTTGTTGGTGTAGGGTTATTTGCTAGTGGGATTGTGGTGGAACAGGTCTTTCATGATTTCTCTCCATGCTTCCTTAAGCTACAACCTTAATTTTCTCTCTATTCCTCAAGTGTTCATACCTTTTCTTGTAAAGGAACACTATCTTTATTCTGATGTGCTTATTTAGAGGTGATCTTGCCATTGTTATACTCACTCCTGTCTTTCTTTTTAGTGCTTAAAATCCAGAAAGGTCCATCTTTTTTTTTTGTTTTCTCATACATAAAATAACAATAAAGTAACTCTGTCGTTTTTAACTATCCTTCTACAAATATCTCTATATTACATCCGGTGACACTAATAATTACACACAAGAACATCTCCTTTCTGTCTAATTCACTTAAATTGACTGAAATACCTCATCAAAAAACTATTTTATCCCTTAAAATATTAATAAACAATTCGTTAAAACCCATGTCAACTTATCAAGATTATGGTTTACAAGATCTTCCTTTGTCCAACTCTAACTTGATCAACTTCAGGATATCATAAACCTGCAGCAACCAACCGATCAGTATTACTCAATTGAATTCGATGGTAGTAACATTCAAAGATAGAAATCAATAACCAATAATTTCATGAAGCATTATTGTTCAAATCTGAAGAATTAATGATGCAACAATTGCGTACAAATTAATGAATTACCTCAAAGTATCTTGATAAAACAGTTGCATTTCGATTGAGTAGAGCATATATCTTCTCAAGCAAGTAGAGAAGGTATTCCACTTGATCCCCAAGTACATCAACCTGCAGATATCAGATTTGTCGGAGCTTAATTATAAGATGTTTAAAATAAGTTTAGCCAAACAGACCCTTAATATACAGATACCTCATTTTCAGCTAATCTCAGGTTGTGACATCTTGAAACGAAAGCCTTCTTATATAGCAACTTCCTCGTTCTCATCATTGACATAGGTTGGATTAGTGTATCGACTCGATGCTTCAACTCTTCCACCCTGGACGTAGATAAAATACGAGTCGTATCACCATTGTTAACTCAGATATTTACATACATATGCACAAGAACAGAAATGCTGTAAAATCGAGTACCTCAAGCTTTTGCTCTCTAGATTCTCAAGCATCGAGTGCTCGACATTGTTGAACAGTCTCTGGAATTGCACGATGATTGCCAGAACGCTATCTGATGCATGTGTATGGCCAACTTGATCATTGCTGTTTTCGTGTTCGAAATATTCTCCAAAATCATCAGAAACCTCCAGAGTTTGTTCCAACTCGACTAACAACTCCTTGCTCGTATACAGCTGCTGTAGAGCCCTTTCTAGTTTCTCACTGACTGAACTGAAGGTACTTTCATCGTCCGTTATCAGCCATTCGATTGCATCACGCTCGTCCATCTCCTCACAGTTTAGGATTATCAAACTATTACTTGCACTGTGTTCTTTTATGATGGAGCTTGCTTTGAGCATCAGATCTTCCTCCGCTTCAAAACATTTCAACAGAGAATCGAGCTTTTCGAAAAGGCTTTCATCTCCTTCTGCTTCCAGTTTCCTGGAGCGAGGCGTGCCTTCGTGAGAGTTTCCAGTACACAATCTTCTAGAATGAGGCGTGCGTTCTTGAAAACTGATCTGTTTTTGCAATCTTGATTCTGCTAGTTCTTGAAAACTGATCTGTTTTTGTAATCTTGATTCTTCCATATCCTTCACTGCCTCGATAAGGACAAATTGATGAACACTTTCCCAAATGGAACTCTCCATTGCAAGAGCAACCATTTCTGACTTCCATGATTTCTGCTCTTCTGTAAGCATCTCCTTCCACTGCTTATACGTTTCTGAAAAGAAAACAACGTAAAGATCCTCCCTTATTGCGCTTTCCAAGTAACGCAGACCTAATTCATCAACAGAATCGCGTTCTTTTCCAATGTATGTATGATCATCACAAGATTTGCTAGTCGATAGTCCATCACTATCGTCCTCCTTACAGCACGCAATGGATCTAACATCAGTCATCATACTATGAAAAAGAAGCATGTAAATGTCTTCCAACATCGAAATCTGAAGACACGACCCATCTCTCTTGTCCTCTTGTTTCTCACTGTCTACTCGAGACGTTTCAGCTGTAGTGATACTTCTGCTACTTTCCGTGTCGTTAAGACACGCTTCGTCTGTAAATTCGTGATTCCTTCCCCTAAAACTGTCCAACTTTTTGATAGCATTATGTATTCTTCTTTTCCTTCTATTATTGTCCTCCTCTTTCTTGACCTTTTCCCTAGTCAGCCGTGTATCCTGTTCGCATTGTTTGCATATAAAGAGCTCGTGACTCTTTATCATTTTAGCCACAAGGTTGCTTCCATTAGCACCATCATTAATCAGATCATCTGTGATACTAAAATCAAGAAAAGGCTCACTCGTTGTTCGTCGTGCTCCAGTGATATCTTTCTCGCGCGCGTCATCTCTACCAATGAAATCTTTCAGTTCACAAAACAAGGCTCTCATCTCATCTATGAAATCAAGCCAATTATCCTTCAAAAGCCCGACTTTCTTCTTCACTCGGACATCAAAATTTCGTAGCAGATCGCTTATAAAGCCTTTCACCAAAATCGACTCTATATCTTTCTCGATAGTCCACCTCCATTGTTTCTCCAACGGGAGCACCTCGTCACTCTGCATCCTCCCAAACGCAAGATCCAACGTTTCTTTCAAAATATCGATGTCTGAACTCATTCGCTTAATCAACACATTCTGACTAAGCCTTGATAATTCAGTCTGAGGCTTTGTGTTATCAAATTTATCATCTTCATTCAAACCCAAACTCCCACTTCTTTCCATGTCCAAGAAATCAAAGCTGAGATTAGGGCTGGAAACACGAGATTTCCTCGCCCTCCTTTCCGAAATCAAGATCTTCCTCTCATCCTCCAACTTCTGCTTTATGTTCAACATCTGCTGATCTACCGAACTTTTCAACTTGGATATATCGCCATCCGTATCCCCATCGTGGGAGTCTTCATTCTTGGTCCGTCCAGGCTCTATCGTTTCGTGCAAATGAACTAACTCTCTATCTTTCTGATCAAGTGCCTGCCACAACTTTCCCTCATTCTCTAACCTCTCTGCCAATTCCGCGTCTTTATCGACTATCAGTTGCTTCATATCCTGGATTCGCCCCTTGAGCCACTGTCGGATTTCCACCAAGTCCGAGAGGATTTCGTTACCACCACCTTCTAGAATGTTGGTCTCCTCTTGAACAATGTTCAAACCACCTTCCACTAGTATTGCTGCAAGTTTGTAAAAAAGTGTCCTCTCATGTAAGAACTCAATTGGCCCATCCTTGAACTGCAACTTTTCATGAGTTTTATCCATTGCAGATCTCAGTATTCTCATTACTATAGAATCTGAGCTTGATCTGCATTCGATTTGACCGAATAAATCTTCCATGATAACAAGACACAGACACAGAGAAATTCAGCAATAATCTCAATCTTTGCATGAATTTTATTATTCCATGCAGATCTTGAACCTATTTGATCTAATCCAACTGACCAAACATATATTTACGATCTTCTACAAAATACCTTGATTGTTGAATTCAATTTGACCATCTGATCTACTTCAAACGTATCTTGACTTGATTTAATACAATTTGACCAAACATATGCATTCACAGGCAGAGAGAAAAGGGTCACATAAGAATATTTCTCCAGATGCTATTATTAAACAACCCTAAAATGGGGAAAAATAATAGGTAGACCAATTCTAAGTTAGAAAGATCCGAAACTCAGGTGAATTCATTAAAATCACACCTCTTATTTCAGCAAAAAATTGATTCGAACATAATTCTTGTTTATAGATTGATTCTTGTAGGTTATCTTAGAATGCATGACCCAAGAAATCAATATCATATATTACTATTATTATTATTACGCCAAATGATTAAATTTAGCCCATACTTTTGATTTTTCATCAATTTTAGCATATATTTTTTTCTCAAATCAAATTTAGCACATATTTTCACTTAATATTTAAAAATATCTTGATTCACCATTTTCGACAAGGTTTGTCTGATATGATCGCCGAAATCCACCTGCCTTGTTGACGTGTAACTATTAAAATTTTAAAAATAGAAAATTTCTCCCCCAAGATTAAAAAATGCGGATTATAAAAACATTTCGGGTCACTATTTTCTAATTTTAAGTGGTGATATTTTTTATTTTTTATTTTAATATTTACACATCAGCAAGACAAGTTAATTCCGACGACCACATTAGACGAACTTTGCCGGAAATGGTGAACCGAGATATTTTTAAGTATTAAATAAAAGTATGTGCTAAATTTGAATAGAGAAAAAAATATATGTTAAAATTGATGAAAAATAAAAAATATGTGCTAAATTTGATTGTTTAGCCTTATTATTATTCCATTTACTTCAAATGCTACGCTCAACTTCGATTTGACCTCTCTGCATACTCTCAGCATCTCTCTGGATTAATACTCATTTATTAAAAATTATAATTTTATTTTTTTCTAAAAAGTATTAAATTTCATCTTATTATCTCTTAGATAATTTTTGTAAGCATTTTTTTTTTTTGAGAGGTATAGTCAAATGGCAAATATGGACAAAACTACAAAATTGCCAAAATACTTTATTTTTACCGGATTTGTGGGAAGCGAGAGATTTTAGGCATACCTATTATTCCCCTCTCTTCAATGGTATGGTTCTTAACATATCTCTAACAACAAACTTCCTAAATTGAGGAATGAAACATAAAAATCTTTCAACGATTCCTGCAAAAGATGATGGAAAATGTGGAAATGAAAGAAAAGGGGTTTTGTGAATGAGAAAATGTGGTTATCAAATTCAAAGGGGAATAATAATAAGGTGGGAAGAACAGGTGGTGGGAGAAATGGGCTTGTTGCAGTAGCCATAGATAAGGATAAAGGGAGCCAATATGCAGTAAAATGGGCCTCAGAAAATCTCATAACCAAAGGCCAAACCATCATTCTCATTCACGTTGTTCACAAGTCCACCCCTGCTCCATGTATGATTATCATTCCTTCCTTTGATACAAACAGTTATAGCTTTCCTGTTAATTAAATGAAAAAAAATGTAGGTTAATTTGATGAAGTCTACATATGTCAAGTCTGTATGCAATTGATAATCTCTGGCTAATGCATACTATGTTGATGCAGTTAGTAACGACTACGCGATATATGATCTGGATGAGGCTACAAATGGGCGCAAGAGAGTACTTGAGAAGCATACTAAAGAGCTGTTCCTCACTTTCCATTGCTTCTGTACTCGAAAAGAGGTAGTAATAAGATGAGATGACGTTCTTGCTCTCCTTAATTTGAACGAGTCCTTACTTGATTCTTTTCATGATCAGATCACTTGCTTTGATGTGGTGTTAGAGGGTACAGACATAGCCAAGGCTATAACAGAATATGTTGCTCATGCTGCAATCGAAACACTGGTTCTTGGGGCGTCCCGTAGTGGCTTTATCAAGTGAAGCTTCACTCCTTTCTATATATAATAGCTTTTGTCCATCATTCTTGGACTAGTTGTTTTAATTTGTGATGATGTCTGTTTGTTGAAGATTGAAGATGGTAGATGTGCCTATGAGTGTAACCAAAGCAGCACCTGATTTCTGCAGTGTTTATGTGATAACGAAAACAAAGATTTCTTCTGTGAAGAATGCTTCTGGTGCAGCCCCATTTGATTCTCCTCTCATAGAACAAATTCAGCAGGCATTTCCCAAGGCAAACTCAAGTATGAGATGCTCGTTTTTTATGTGTCGTCGTTCTCTCTTTATATAGCAGTAATAGCACGGTGATTGTGAGACGCAATGTTTTCTGTCGAGCAGGTGGAGGAGAAAGAACACCGCCAAAGACAACAGTAGATGACACTGATTTATTCAAGTTAGTCTATCACTTCCCTAATTCAGACAAAATTAATCCTTACCATTTATACATGTTGCACAGGTCTCCTTTTTCAAGAGGAAGAGGGTTCAATGGGAGGATGTATGCTGAACTCTCGGACACTGATACTGACATATCATCATTCATGAGTTCAGCCAGGGGGAGCACGGATCGAGTCTCTGGTGTGCTCTTTGACAGCATAAGTTCTATTCGAACCCCAACCAGCTCGGAGAATAGCTTCGGGTCAACACACTCGAGGACAAGAGGGGGAAGTGGATCCAGTTGTTTCACTGATTTTTCATCTTCATCACTTGAAAGTCAGGTAAGGAAATCATCTAGATGAGAAAAATGTTTTAGATTTGAACACATTTTAATATATGTATTACCAGGATGACTTGGAAGCTGAGATGAGACGGCTGAAGCTCGAGTTGCAGAGGACAATGGGCATGTACAGCACAGCATGTAAGGAAGTTGTATCTACAAAACAAAAGGTAAGGATCAAATGACCATCTAATTTCATTAAGGGGTGTCATTTTTCTATAACAAAAGAATCAGAAACTCATATCTAATTTTGTTGTTTAAGACAGGCTGTGGAGCTCAACAGATGGCGTATTGAAGAAGAACGAAGATTAGAAGAGGCTCGACTCGCTGAGGAATCAGCAAGATTGAAAGTAGAACAAGAGAGAGTTAAGTTTAGAACAGCCATGGATAGTGCTCAAGCAGCTCAAAGGATAGCAGAAAACGACTCCCAAAAAAGAATAAGTGTTGAAATGAATGCCCTTCAAGAGTCTGATGATGTCCAGGGAAAGACAATGTGCAGATCAACACCGAATTATAAACGATACTCCATTGAACAAATTGAAGAAGCGACGCAGTACTTCAATAAATCTCTTAAGGTTGGTGAAGGCGGATACGGTCCTGTATATATGTGTTACCTCGATAATACACATGTGGCCGTTAAGGTCCTGCGCCCCGATGCTGCCCAAGGTAGATCACAATTTCAGCAAGAGGTAAAAGACCGAATAGTTATCAAATTCAAATATATGATTTCAAGAAGAGCAACACTGGGTGCACCAGCGTGCAACTAATACTGACCAACTAATACCTTTTTATAAAACAACTAATACCATTTAAAAATGCACTTTGAGTTGCACGGTACAACTTGTGCATAGAAGTATTTGCCTTTCAAGAAAGATTTATACCTACTTAGGACGAGCTTTTTCTTCATGCATGTGCGAATTCAGGTTCAAATTCTGAGTGGCATGAGGCATCCCAATATGGTCCTACTCCTTGGAGCATGTCCAGAATACGGTTGTTTAGTCTACGAGTACATGTCTAATGGAAGCTTAGAAGATCGTCTCTTAAGGAAAGGAAACACAAGAGCTCTCTCATGGCAACTTCGATTCAGAATAGCTGCAGAGATCGCAACGGGCCTAAATTTTCTTCACCAGCTGAAGCCCGAGCCTCTAGTTCATCGTGACCTAAAGCCCGGAAACATTCTACTTAACCAAAATTATGTGAGCAAGATCAGTGATGTGGGATTAGCGAGGCTCGTCCCTCCCAATGTAGCAGATGATGTGACCCAGTACCTTATGACATCAACAGCTGGAACTTTCTGCTACATTGATCCTGAATATCAACAGACGGGTATGCTTGGGGTGAAATCGGATGTTTATTCTTTTGGGGTCGTTCTTCTGCAAATAATAACGGGTAAACCACCAATGGGGTTGACTCACATTATATCTCAGGCGATTGAAAATGATAAACTGGTGGAAGTTTTGGATCCTGCTGTGCCTGATTGGCCTATCAAAGAAGCTACCGTTTTTGCAAACCTGGCTCTCCAATGCGCTGAGCTAAGGCGGAAAGACAGGCCCGATCTTGGGAAGATCGTCTTGCCAGAGCTTAACCGGTTGAGGGAGTTTGGAGATGAAAGGATGAGCCAGTTTCTGGTGGGTGGTGATGCAGGTTGATCAACATTTCACAGCTCTTCTTCTCCAGATAAACCTAAGAACACATAAGATTTCCAACTTTTTTCTTACATATATACAGTTGGATATGAGGAAGTTCATCACTCAGTAATAAAGAGAGTGACGTTTTGTTAGTTATAAATAGGAGTGTATCTGGATATATTCTGGAAACAACAACATGATGTAAGAACTTCTGAGATTGATATAAACCTAATGTTCTTTAACTCTGGTAGTACTTATCAGTGCACTCTACTGAATCTTCTATTAGGTGTCCCCTTGTTTTGCTTCTCCCAAGAGACTATGTAATCTACATACAATGACATTTCAACAGTCTGCAACCTCTGTCCCGTTTGTTTGACAAAACAAACTCTAAAAGCCATTTATTTGTCCAAAACCACATAGATCGCCTTAAAAATCATCATGTTACAGAATAAACAAAGTACAGTGTCACAAGTTAACGATAAAATTAAAAAGGTAAAAAACTGTTATTTGAAACCAAGTTCACATCAGTTGGCAGTACCGACAAAAGTAGAAAATGGAACTACGATGATTCTCTGGCTTGTTTACTTCTTTCAGAAATTATCTTCTCCTTGAGAGCATCCCAAAAGGCAGGGATCGCGATATCATCAGGAACCTCCTTGAACGATGGAAGATAATTCACATCCACAATGACATGGTCACCGGTGCCTTCTTGAACCTGGTTTTTACGAGTTTGGAAATAATATAAGAAATTCACATTATACTACTAATTTAGAGCTATTCAGCTAATGTTTATATGATAGTTCCGTAATCTAGTATTTCAGGTCATTATTTTTATGTTCCATCTGGCAAAGCTAATTCTTACATTCAGAGACAATGGGAAATTTAATACTAAATGCCAAAGGACGAAAATTAACTCACAACAACATCAAACCCGAAAATAGTAAGGTCGAGCGTTCTTCTAAGCCAATCTGCAGCACTCTTGACAAGCTCAAAATCAATCATATGACCATCAGCATTAGGTTGTTCTTTAGCAACGGGCAGAGATTTTAGGCTGCAAAATGAAGAGTTTTCAAATAAGAACAAATGAGTGTCGCTTATGTGGATGAAAGCTCAGGAAAACTAAAAGTGTAGAATACCTGTCAAAATGCAAGGGTTTTAGTCCCTTCTCTGCAAATAAGTTCATTAAGGAATCTGCATTGGGAATAGATTTCTTCACTGCATGAAAAATCTTGCCACCCAAGGCATAGAATTTGTAAAGCAAAGATGAATGATCAACATATTCCTGCAGATACATTTTGCTCAACAGTTCATTTTCCAAGGGAAGCCAATATAGAATCAGAAAATAACCCAGTATATGAACAAAAACTAAGCCAAACCCAGAAGATAAGGTCCCTGTTTTGTTATGCTAAGAATACTTGAAAAATTGAATACTTTTAGGTTAAAAAGCACCAAAGGCACCTCGGTATCGATAAACATTGTTTGTCAACTTTATTGTTAACAGATTAAACCTACTTACAGCAATTTTATTTATAAATGATAAGGATATGGAAATAGGAACCCATTTTTCATCAATCGAACAAAAAATGGTGCATGGCGTGCAAAGAACCTCTACAAAAAACTTATGCAAAGTCTCTGACCTGCACAACGGCTGGAAGAGGAACATTGAGATCCTTGTAATGATCCACTTTAAAAACAATGGCCTGCAACCAAATATTTTTCAAAGCTTTATTAGAAACTGAACCTCAATAAACTTAATTTGGGTGATCACTAGGGAATTTCTTCAATTCAGACAAATAAAAAACCAAACACTTGGATCTCATCCATCATTTTAGGTAAACCTGCACTAACTGAGTTTTAAAAGAGGGTGTAAACAAACTACTGGAGAAGAATGACCAAAATAACTTGGACTAAATGGCCAGAGGCAATGACCTAAACATCAAGTCACATACTACGGACTATGGTGGACTTCAGTACAGGTTCCCAATGCAGGGAGCAGTCATGTAACAAGTATTTGGAAATTTTAATTAAAGAAGGGGGGAATGGGAAAAGCTAAGCGAGAGAATGAAAAAATCACATTGAAACAAATAATTAATTAAAAAGCAATAAATATTACAGGTTATCCTTTAGACTGTAGTTCCTGAAAAGTTTGAATCTAAATCTTTCGAAAGAGTTGACACGAATTCAGGTTTTGTCAAAATGAGCATACCATACTATGAGCATCAGATACACCGCATGCAACTTGAGGTTTCACTATATTTGGTAAAGACAACTTTGCTTCTGCTAGCCTTTTCTCTAGATTTGGCTCATCAAAGCTATCAACCTGCAGTTTAACGTTCAACACTAACGTAAATGCTTATGAGGATATATAAAATATAAGAACAAAAAGATCATAATAACTTTGTTTCTTCCCCAACAGATATATTTATTTTTTGACCCCTTCGGCTCTGTTTTACATTGGATAAAAGAGTCAATTATGTGGTATTTAGATTTTGAATTCTGAAATCCAAAACATACTGTGATTGTTAGCAAATCTATCATTGTAAGTGAATCTTAAATAATATCCCACTTATGTAGAACTTTCATCAAGGCAGCAGGATTTTACAACCAAATGTTTACATAATTTCTGAAGTTCTATCTTGAAGCAGCAGGATCATAATGTAAATCCAATTTGGGATGATTGACCTTGACAAAATGAGGAGCTCTGATTTTACAACGGCCTTTGATGTTGACAGTTTCCAAGCCAATTAGGATCTGCTGTATCTTCAGTCTATCCAATATAGGGAATATGTTGTTAAATGGATCAATTGCACAGCAATTCACCTGGCTCTTGATATACCTGTGAAGCATAACTCATTCGTAAGAATAATGAATTTCAGATCAAAGCATTTGGATTCGACAGAATAAAACTGAAATTTTCTTTGCACTTCTGTTCATATTAGAGGATATTTTTGCAATCAATTTAGTGCATATTTCCAATAAAGATGCCTGCAATCTGTATTGTGTGCATTTCTCAAGACTATAGCAATAAGCTACAGCAGATTAAACACCATACCCAAATACTATCATTAGTTCCCAAGAATTACACATTCAATATTCCTGGGACTTAATGGCAAAAAGGAAAAAACTACGATAATTAAAATGAGGTAGATAGTTCAGTTTTTACCTTTGCAAATCCTGCATATTTCTTGTAAAAGTAACTCGGTCACTGAACTCTGAAGGACTACTCATGTCAACGGCCAAAATCTCATCAGTTGCCTTATGAAGAACTGCATCAACTAGTTGCAACTGAGATGATAAGGGAAGCTCATAATTAAGGGGCAAAAATATCAATCCATTTTGTGTTGGACACAGAGGAAAGGCGCCTCTCTGCAAAATGTAAGGTGAAGTAAGAATCTGGTTCTGGTAAGGTCACAAAATTCATGAATTAGACAAACACAAAAACATAATAAACAATAGTAGCAGATTAGACGTATACTCAAAAGCCCTAAGGTTTTGTAAACGTCATGTGAGAAGCCAAGTACAGTAATGAATGTGATTAAGAGAACATACAAGTATACAGTGCAAATATTTAGTTCTTTTTCAGGAATTTGGGCATGAACGAAAGAACCTATGGTCATTTGCAATAATATATTTTTTAAATATCCCTAGTTCACAAACGATTGTGCAGACTTTCGAGTGATGTATCTTCAGGAAAAAAAACGCATGTCGAGCAAAAAATTTCACATATTAAGTTTGAAGTTAGTATGATGCACCAGTCACTGACCAACTCAAGTAATCAAATTCCACTTGAATAAAAACAATGAGGCCATTGAAGTTGTGACTGATGGAATAATAGCATTATTCATCACTCCCACAATATTTGCTACATTAATCCAGACAGAATTACCTTCGCAAAATCTTCTTCACGAGAAGTCTTCATTACATAGCCCACTGTCAAGGTGTCTTTACCCATTGCCTATGACAAAGAAACACCAATAAAATAAACTTATGGTGATCGAGTGCAAAAACAATACATAAATAACATAGTATTTATACCTGCTGTACCATGAATCACACAAACCCCTAATTAGTTTTAAAACAAAATATAGAAGAAAACTAGGCCCAAACAAATGTTGAAGCTTCATATAGTATTAATCTGGATCTTACAGCTTTGGCCTTTGGGCCTGTTAGGGAATTTAAATAAAAAGAATTAATTTCACACCTCACTACAAGTTCGGACTTTTAGATGAGATGGAATTCTTTCAGGGTCAAAGGATGTAGTATGCTCCTTTAGATAAACCTTATGTCAAGGTTCAAAGCAATTACAGGTAAATTCAGTTACAATTTACCTACCAGCTACAAAATTCCAACTCCTACACTGAAAGACAGAGTTTATACCGTATAACAAAGGAAAAACCACAAATACCTCTCTATTCATATTGCAAATCAGCAAAGGTAGTTCTTCAAGTTTTCGTATAGATGCACATGGCATCCCAGTTGCAACAGCATATTCAGCATCTGTGATGAAAGAACAACTCATTTTAGCAGAGAACTAATCTTCTACAGCTTGATGAAGTCAAGATTTCCCAAAATGACATCCTAAACAAATAGCATACCAAAGAGAATAAATAATCTTCAGAAAGTCAAAAATATTTTCAGAGATTTTGAATGTGGTAGGCCTACCATTTGATTGTTTTCTTTCAGCAGAACCTGTAGAAGAGAATGAAGCATATAAGATGGTAGAGCATGACTTTTCAACAACAGAGATGGTTACATGCATATGGTTATTTCTTTCTACAAATTCAACCAACCTAGAAGGATATCAACCTTCTATTTCCTTTTGCCATAGAAAATTATTAGCAACAGTAAACTAAACACATGCAGCATTAACAAATAAATAGAGTTTAAGAATTGTCTTCTGTTAATTAAAACAAGGTCATCTCTCAAATGCAAATTACAAATTATAATATGGATTAAGTTCTCCTTCTCCTTTCCTTTCAAAAAAAAAAAATGTTCTCCTTCTTCTTTGAATGGGATAACCAACTAGTAAAGCTTACCAACTATAACCTTCAACCAGTCAGAGCCACTCTCTTTCTGACAGAGGTCATCTCTGCAACATGAAACTACATGAATAAGCTTTCCTCCTTTGCCCTCCCATAACCAAGCAACCTTACTTGATATATCATCCTCCGGTGACAAGCAGAAGATAGTACATAAGTAGGTAGTGGCCACCTCTTTAAGAAGACACTCCTGTAACAATCAGAAACAATTTTATACTCACATTCGTAAAATCATATTATAGAAAATAGTATTTAAAAGAATAATATTACTGAAAAAAACTCACCTTGGGACTTGAAAGGCCCCGTTCATGAGATATGCCCTGCAAATAACTTAAATTGGTAAACCTAATAAATATCATAATAAAATGCAAAAACTGATTATAGAAAATTGTTTGCTTTCTTAATAATATATGAAAGGAAAGCTGCATCTTTCCTATAGCAAAGCCAACAAACATGGACGTGAATAAATAATTACAAACTCTTTCTGCAACTCTTTATGCAGTGAACTATAAACAATTCGAAAACTAAACATCCACCATTTCAAGATTAATATTTAACGATGCTTACCGACAGTGCAGGAAACTGCATCAAACTCGGATTCATTCAAGGCCAGTACTTACGATTTTAATATCTAACAAACTCCACGGCTTAAGTCTCACATTAACCTAATAAAGTTTTTCTCTCTGTCTTCATAATTGAGAGAAAATGAAAATAAAAGGTGCTAATTGAAGCTTAGAGTACAGTCAGCTCAAATATACAAGAAAAAAGAACTTCAGGCTCAGTTTTCTCTGCCAGAAGAATCACCTAATATGCTCCTCATGGCATGTGATTTGAGGTCTCAAAATTAAGGGGTTCTTGGTTCAAGAGTCTTTAATGGGAATGAGCACGAGGTAATTGTGGTGTTCAACGAGAATAAAAAATAGTCAATTCACAATTGTATACTTTGTATGGGGCACCGAGTCACAAAATGAGTTAATAATTACCCCATTTTTATTAACTACATCCCCTCCTATAATCAAAACTCCTTAATCATTCCTTTATTCTTCAATCAACAACCATTTTTTGTCTCTACTCATGCAAAATTAGAGCCAAACCACTAAGAACGTAATCATAACTCACTGTAATTGATCATTCAATGTGTCCTGCGAATTTGAACCGAGCGCGCCTAGAATCTCAATATTTTATACATCAAATATCATACTCCTTACAAAAACAATTCCTAGATTAAAAAATTAAATTATTCCTAAATATTACTGTCCCTCGATCGTTACATTTTCAAAGCATACTACTCTAACAAAACAATTGAATGGACAAATCAAACTCAAACACAGTATCTCAAAGTCCAGGACACTCACTGATTATGCACGCGCAACAAGCAATTTGAAACATAAAAACATAAAAAGTTAACCGCAAAGAAATAGTGATGCTGATTACAAAAAGGGGGAAGAATATTACAATTGGGATTTTGGAGTAACGCAGTTTGCGAAGCAGAAAATCAGCGCTCGGGCGGAGAAGGATTTCTCCATTCTCGTTATCATCGACCGACGGAAATAGTACGGACGAGTCCAGCAGAATCCCTCTCACTCCTCCCATTCTCTCTCTTTCTACAGATTGATTGTCCCTTCGAGCGCATGCTGACTAATTTCTCTCACAAGAGAGAGAGAGAGAGAATATAAACGGCGTTCTTCTCAAGCACAAGTTGGTGTCAATGGTGTACAGATGTAATTTCTTTTTTCTTTTCCTTTTCCTTTTATTATACTTTTGTCCAATGTTTTATAATAGAATCCGTTGATCGAGCGGAAGACAGATTGAATTTGTCCACGGTTCAGCCGGCTCGGGAATTGGTTCAACCGGAGGTTCAACCTTAAAATGATTTATTTCTAATTTTTGTCAATATTTCCTATGTTTAGTTAAAAAAAAAAAATAAGTATACATCTACAAAAATTTAAACATATATATTATAAATTTTCATATTTATGAAAACACAATAAAAGTCATAGTCATAATAAAAAAATAACACAATAATATAAGATAAAATAATATAAAAGGGGGAAGGTGGACCTTATATTTTTGTCTCACATCGAAAGTATTAGAGAAAAATGTGAGAGGAAATAATATAAAAGGATGGACCTTGATTCGTATATTTGTCTCATCTCTCATACATTTATCCCACATTGAAAGTGTTGGAGAAAAATGTGAGAGAAAATATTATAAATTTTTGTCCCCCCTCATACATTGATCCCACATTGAGAGGAAGTATTATAAAAATCTTTTCACCTCATACATTTATCCCACATCGAAAGTGTTGGAGAAAAATGTGAGAGGAAGTATTATAAAATTTGTCCCACCTCATACATTTATTCCATATCGAAAGTGTTGAAAAAAAAATGTTAGAGGAAGTATTATAAAAAATTTCTCACCTCACACATTTATCTCACACGAAAATGTTGGAGAAAAATGTGAGAGGAAGTATTATTAAATTTGTCTCACATCATACATTTATCCCACATTGAAAAGTGTTGAGAAAAATGTGAGAGGAAGTATTATTAAATTTGTCTCACCTCATACATTTATCCCACATTGAAAAGTGTTGGAGAAAAATGTGAGAGGAAGTATTATAAAATGGATGAAGATGGACCTTGATACATATAGTTAAAAGTTTTTTTTTTAATTAGAACCGGTTTGACCAGTTTTGGTCCGGTTTTGACCGGTCCAACCGCAAAAGCGATTTTTAGGGGGTCTCCGGATCGGTTCCCGATTAAACCGGTTGAACCGGCCGGTCCGGTCCGGTTATAAAATCATTGCTTTTGCCAACGGTATTTATTTTCCTTTTTAAAAATAACTATTTATGATGGTCTCCCTTGACGTAAAAACTTGTATGCAATATTGCATACAAGTGATATGTGCAATTAGCCTAAATTAGGGTTTTTTTTATTTCTCACGGGTCAGATCCATCCCAATTCGTCGGATTCGCGTTCGCTGTTTCTTCATCCTCGCGATCTAGGTTCTCCTTCTTTCGCGATCTACTAGATTTTTTCCGACGAGGTGCTCAGGCTTACCAACTATCTCTTGACCATCTTCGATATGAAGAAATAGATATGTGTTTCTAATTAGTTTGTAAGATTTGAATAAATTAATATTGCTTCTGATATTTTTATTGTTGTTGTATGGAATTTGATTGAATAAAGCTTCTCTTCACACGTTGTTCTTTGATCTGTAATTTGGAACTGATGATTTTTTTTTCGCGCTTGTATTGGTTTTTGTCCATGTAGTAACACTCTTTTGTTCATAGGGTAACATTCTTTTGTTTATGTAGTAATACATCAAGTTGTTGTTTAAATATGTAATTTTGGACTGGAGACTTCTTTTCGCGCTTGTACTGGTTTTGTTCATGTGGTAACACATTATTCTTCATAGGGTAACACTTTTTGTTCATGTAGTAACACTTGTTTTTTTAGTAATATGTAATACTGTATACATGTCGTAATACTATGTGAATACTCATGTGTTACCAAATGAACAACAATGTGTTACCTTGCGAACATTTATGTGTTACGTTATGTTTTAATACATGTTACGTAAGATATGAAGTTTATGAAGTTATTTCAATATAACAATGTAGTAACACTTAAACATAAATGTAGTAACACACAAAAACCTGACAAAAAAAAATTAAAAATTATGTGCTCAGTAAGAATTGAACATGCGACCAAATACCTTAACAACATACCTGAACCACTAGCTACAACACATATTTGATAAACATATCCTTCAATAAATATATAGTGGTCCGCCAGACCCGCGCCCGCCCCTCCCCAGCCAACCCGCGAATTTTCAATCGTTCCTTCTTATTTGTGTGATATTGCACATAACACTAGTGTACATTATTTCACACAAGACCTTCTCCTCCCATGAACCAAATTTATGTTGTGAACTTAAATTATTTGATTCATTTCACTTATTTTCAACATATTTTTCTAAACCATTAAATTCGATTTCAGATATATCCTCGAGTAGGTCAAATGCTATAAATTAAAAATAAAATTCATAACACGAATCAGACTATACAAGTTTTGTCTTATGAGCTTGTACCATAACTATTTATGAGC
Organism: Stenogyne calaminthoides; assembly: GCA_037126765.1. NCBI lineage: Eukaryota > Viridiplantae > Streptophyta > Magnoliopsida > Lamiales > Lamiaceae > Stenogyne > Stenogyne calaminthoides. Next base: position 3,848,529 of record JBBCBC010000042.1, read on the forward strand.
CAGTACCACTTTATATTTATTCTAATTTTAATAAAAATACAATGCTACTTCCTCCATCCCATAAAAAATTATTTTTTATTTTCACATATCCCACAAAAAAATGATTTTTTTAAAAATAGATTTATTAGCATTTAAGATAGGCGAAGTATAAAATGAATAAGTTTCATACAAGAAAATCGTGAATTAGATAAGATAAAGAGTATGATTTATATTATTAAAGATATTAATCATAATAATTAAAGGGCATGACTTATTATTACATAATTGATATAACTCGTAATATTGAAGGATATGACTTATATTACAATAGAAATATTATTAATGATAAACCAGGTGGCTTAGCCCACCTGACCATTGAGCTCCTCAATTGAGTGAGAGACTCAGGTTCGAGTCCCTTTGGGAACGAATTGGAGTATGAGAGTTATAAGGTGGCTTGGTGAATTTGTGGAGTGTTTGGGTGCTTGGTGTACTAACTACTAACAACTAACTTTGTCCGATAAAAAAAATATTAATAATAATAATTGAAAGATATGATTTATATTTCAAAATAGTACTAGTCGTGAAAACTGAAAATGTCAAGTTTGTGAATATGAAATTAGTTTTATGATGAACAGAGTGTCATAGAAACCTACTATTTTAGGTAGCACGAACAAAACAAATTAAGTAGGCCCCGTGGACGGTGGATTTTGGTCCTGCATTAGTTGACATTTGAACCGGATACTGAATTATTAAAAAAAAAAAAACAAATTAGTAAGTAGGCCATCCTCAAAGTAGAAATTGGGTTTAAGAGTTTGGGCCTAAATCCAATTTTGATAATGGGCTTTTTCTACGGGCCTAATATTGAATATTTGCTGTTACCAAGCTTGCCTTTAAAGTCAAGATTTGGGCCTTTGCGGCATATAAGAAACGCACAAACTAAAGTTAGTACAAAAATACTCCTATTTATGTAAAGTTATCCACCAAATTTGGCATCAAAGTTAGGCAACAAAAGGGCTATAATTTAATATCAGGGACCATATTACAAAATTTCCATATCTAATTAAATACTGTCATTTCACAAGCACATATTTCCATTCATGATGTAATCAAATACGTATGACAGTAAAAAATATTTTCACATAATTATAATTAATTTATGTTGTGTACTAAAACATGAGGATTATGAATTAAGATGTGGCTTGATGATCTTAGTGACACAAACAATAAATGTGTAAAATTGATTGTATTTATGTTATATGATTGCTTGAGAGAGTAAGAGTTTGAAGAATAGATTTGCAAGAGGTTTGGTAAGGTATTGATTTATCTTCATTTTCGTCATAAATGACGACATTTATAAGGTTTGGGAGAGTCGATTTCGCTCACGATTTACAAAGACAAATGGCGGAAATAGGCTACGCAAAAACATTAATTCTACATGATTGATGTGATGTCGGGAGATGCAGGAGGAGGTCATTTCGAGGATCCCGAAAACCGTGCTTTCCTGTTGGGGCGTCGCCCGAGAACAATCCCGTTTCGTGGATTGCCTCTATCTACTCTAGCTTGCATCAAACCCAATCATTCTGTATGTCTACGATTGATGTCAATTCTTTAGGTAAGATCCTTGGGCCTTTCTTCTATACGGGTCTCATCCCATTAATATTAAAATCTTGTGTCGTTAATGCGACTGCGAGGTCGTCAAGGTCGGCCCTGGAATTAACAGCGTGCGCCGTTTCCATCATTTAGGGTGTTATATTATCAAGAAAAATGGCATTCCCCATTATCCTCTGCTTTTTTCCAAGGGGGAGTTTCGACCGCATATATACGCCCACAAACAATTTATATATTAGACTGAGTTATAATTATTTAAATATATTTATGTTGAATAATATAATTAGATTCAAAAGGTTGTTGCATACACGCGTTTGAAACTGTATAAGTGGAAGAGAGAGAGAATTTTTTGCCTAAAAGAGAGCTTCACTGTTGATGTGGGAGAGATAGAGAGAGAAAACTATTTTTGTATTGGGGGTATAAAGATGTTATTTTCAGAATTTAAAGGCGCATAATAATATTAATTGTATTTTAAATGCCTTAAGTTGCAATTACTGTAAAAGCAAGCAATTTTAAAAGATTTCCAAAACCCAATCCAAAAAAGGGAAGCCCATTGAAAGTTGGTTATATAAACCACTACTAGTTTATTTGTATGCCTCTTTCTCTCACCATCTTTCTCTCTCTTGATCTATCCTTTTTTTCCCACAATATTAATAAAAAGAAAGGGAAAAAGACACAATCTTTGCCCTTTTTTCCTGAAGGTCTAATTCATTATTGTAATGGGTTGTTCTGTTGATTGAAAAGCTCCGGTTGTAGGTAATTTTTGCAATTTCTTTTTTCTTTTTGATAATTAAATGCGCGTGGAATTTCTGGGTTAGATACATTCTCCTTTGTCCTTGTTCATTGCATTTTATCTGCAGCCAATATATATGTATTGTTTTTTTCTGTGCATTTTCTTGGATTGTTTTGTTTTATGGTTACCTAATTATGGTGGCTCCTTTTTGTCCACTGTACAGATTGATGGTTGAAGTTTAGAATTCGTGGTGACGTGGGTTTGAGACTTGTGGGGTAGCACATTGATTTCGACGTTTATTGATATTGCCTGCGGTTTCATGCAGTGCTGCTGTATGTTTTATGTAGTTTTTCATTTGAGTGATTAATTGGGGGATTTTGAGCTGTAGTATGTGAGCTATGGGGACCCCTACATGGAGAAGGTTCGTTTCGCCGTGTTGGAGTGCGAAAGAAGAGGGGGGAAACAGCGTAATAGACGAGCATAGTGGCCGTATGGATGGTTTGTGGTGGTACAAAGATATTGGATACCATGATAATGGGGTATTTTCTATGGCTATAGTTCAAGCCAATGTAGTAATAGAAGATCACAGTGAGGTTGAATCGGGGCAGTTGAGTTTCGCTGAGTCAGGCCCCCATGGTACATTTGTTGGAATTTATGACGGACATGGTGGTCCGGAGGCTTCAAGATTTATAAGGGATCACCTTTTTCGCAATATTAAGAGTATGCTTAAATTAACCTTGATGTTTTACATACTTTGTGAATTGTGATTATCCCATTTTTTTGGTGTATGCATTTATCTTCGATTGATTACTTGGTTTTTTGGTACATGTCTTGTTTTTTCCTGTTCATAAGATGTGCTCGACTTTTTTTTGAAGTCTTGGGGCTTCTCTTAGATCCGTCTATATGGTTCAAGTGGATATTTAGCACATGTTATTCTCAGAATCTATGGTCAAAGTTTAGATACTGGGAATACTGTATGATTAAGAGCCTTTCTACATGAAAGATGCTTTAAATAGTTGTGAAAAGATTATTCCGTATTATAATATTGGAAATTATGTTGCCTTTTAAGAGAATAATTTGCATTTAGGATAATGTTCTGAACTAGTTGAGATGGACAATGCTGGCATTTTCACACTACTTGTACTTGTACCAGTCCACAATTGTCTGAGAAGCAGTTTTTTATACTGATATGATTATGTGTAAGTTCATACAATAGCACCATGAATTTTTTCTATTTTTTTATTTTTTTAATTGATAAGGTCCTGCGTAAGCTATGATCATTCAATCGAAACTTTGAATACTCTTTTTTCTAATTTTAGAGTGTTATCTCCTGTCATGCTTAATAGTTACCATGTGCGAGGGGACACGTGCATACTATCCGTTGAAGTAATGCATCTTGTCGGCTTGTCTAAATAAAACAATTTGAATGTCGGTTTGGAATTTTCTGTAGTAATTATATTAGGGTGACGTGTGGCGTAACATGCTTAATTGCTTAGAAGAAGCGATATCACATGCCTCATTGATCTCATATTTGAAGCATCTTAAAATCAGATAACCACATTTATTTTAAATAAAACTCACTTAGATATTTAGTATTAATGCCTATGTTTACTCACTGGACATCTAATTTGTTATGCAGAATTCACATCGGAGAATCAGAGAATGTCAGCTGATGTTATAAAAAATGCATATTTGGCGACAGAGGAAGAATTTCTTTCTACAGTAAAAAAGCAATGGGAAATCAAACCACAAATGGCTTCTGTGGGATCATGCTGTTTGGTTGGCGTTATATGCAGTGGATTGTTGTACATTGCGAATGCCGGAGATTCTAGGGTGGTGTTGGGGAGAGCATCAAGTGTGAATGAGAAAGAGGTCAAAGCTGTCCAATTATCATCTGAACATAATGCAAATTTGGAATCTGTTAGACAGGAGTTGAATTCGTTGCATCCTGATGATCCTCAGATTGTTGTTCTGAAGCACAATGTTTGGCGTGTCAAGGGTATCATTCAGGTCAGTTTAAACCTAACCGTCAAAACTTAACTACTACTTTCCATGTGTTAAGGCAAGATTTACTCCAGTAGAGATGAAACTATTGCAACCTAAGCAAAACAGAGAAGTGACACTAATGACTTTTGGCAAATACTTCTATGCACTAGTTGCACCGTGCAACTCAAGTGCATTTTTAAACTGTATTAGTTGTTTTACTAAAAGGATAATAGTTGGCCAATATTAGTTGTTTTCATTGGACAATATTAATTGTGCACTGGTGCGCAGTGCAGTTGATGCACGCAAGTGTTACTCATGACTTTTTAGGTATCCCATATTTTGTTTGGGAGAATTGCTTCTTCCTTGCTCCGGGTTGCAAAACCATTTTATTAGCCACTTTTACCAATATACCTTACAAAAAGGGTGGACTACATCATGCCAAATTGCCTCATTTAGGTCAATCATACAATATATGGCGGACGTGTTGTCCACTTACCATGGTTGACACAAAGTGGTGGGGCCAGCACGAGTGGTTGTAAGGTTGACATAAAATGGAGGACACTTAAAAGAACAAGAGAGAGAGGGGCATTGTAATCCTCTTTGTCTTTTTCAAAAGGGAGTGAGTGACAAGAGGGTAAAAAAGTTTAGACTCTTAATCTAAAAGTGCAGGGTTGGTACAAAGTGCCTAACAAAAATGGTTTTGTTACCCATAGTGGCTAAAAAGCCATGATTTCACTTTTTTTTTCTTTGTTTGCAACAGATGGCCAACCCATTGTAAACGTCTAGTTTATGGTAAGTATTAATATTGAAACTCCGGTGACCTCTTCAGCTAGTTTAATAAAACTTAATCATATCTGCCTAATAATAATTGTCCATAATTTTAGTTGTGACTAGAAATATTTACACACAACTATCTCTGGATTACGTTTCTGATACAGAATAAGTTCCATCTCAGGTTTCAAGATCAATTGGTGATGCTTACTTGAAAAGAAACGAGTTTAATAGACCACCTCTGTTGCCAAAATTCAGAGTGCCAACAGCATTCCATAAACCTATTCTTTTGGCAGAGCCATCAATGGTCATTCAAGAACTCCGTAATGAAGACCGTTTTCTTATATTTGCGTCTGATGGCTTATGGGAGCACCTCAGCAATCAGGAGGCAGTTGACATAGTCAGCTCCTCTCCACGTCCTGTAAGATTTCTATGTAAATCTACATAAGTAAAAAAACATTGTAAGATTTTTACGTTGCTTGACCTTTTTTCTCTCTGCTTTCTTGATCAAGCACAGAAGTTACATCTTGGAAACTACCTTCTTTATGGTCATATTATTCATAGAAGTTACTTTTGTTCCTTGGATATTAATTATTTCATGGGTTGCTCTCTCTGCAGCAGGGAATTGCTAAAAAACTTATCAAAGCTGCATTGCACGAAGCAGCAAAGAAACGAGAAATGAGATATTCAGACCTGAAGAAAATCGACGGTGGAGTGAGAAGACATTTTCATGATGACATCACAGTTATAGTTCTCTACCTGGACTCCACTTTAATTGGTAGCAGTTCATTTCATGGAAAGGTAGTTTCAATAAAAAGTACCGTATATTCTTAGTCGGGGCACCACTACCTAGTATAGCTTCTTCGTATAACGTCCAAGGGCCAGTTTTGGATCTCCATTGGACCCACTTTGATCGTCGAGAAAGGGAAAGATATGCAAGAATGTGTACCGTAAGTTGTTATATGGCATCTCAAGGAGCTCAATATAATGTTGATGATTATGCCAAGAAAAATGCATATGGTGGTTACATCCCTTCAAGATTTTAGCTATCTGGCATATGAAACTGAGGATAGAGATGTTATATTCTATTGTAATAATTAAGGTTTCAGTAAACAGATTTTGGCTCCTTTTTTCTCCATTGATCATCATCTAGATATCAAGGGTTTGGTTACAAGAGTAGGCTTATCTGACATCATGATTAGATTGTGTGGCTTTTTTTGTCGAATGTATTTAAGGAATATCAGACCAAAACAAAGGAGTTCTGCATAAGTTTGTAATAGACACCTGAGCTGGGTCAAGCTTTTGATAGTTTGAGCTTCACTCGTTTTGCATTGAATTAAACTCGAGTTTAGTTTATTTAATTTATTTTTGGCTCACTAGTTTAATAAAGATATATGTTTTGATATATTTAACATATTTACTTAAGTCTATTTTTATTCATACAAATTGTTAGGTATCTCTACATTTGACACTAAAGATTAGCAAAGTTTGTCACAAGGTAAATGGTGGAATTGATATAAATTTGATTGGTGAACTTAAATAAGCCGAAAAAAGCAAGTTTTAATAAACTTTTATTGACATTACAATTAGAAGATTCTAGTATAATAACATTAAGTAGGTGTTGTTTTTTTCCAAGCCACGTATAGAGTGCTTTTCCATACAAAAGAGACGTCCCATATACAAACACAGTTCATGTATAATGTGAACAAGAATATAGCTAGGCGTGTCAATGTCAAATTCAAAATAGAAAAATATACATCAAGATCTATAAAACTTTATAAATAGAATAAACAGAAACCTCTGTATACTTTGCTTATAGATAATAAAAAACTATCGGTCTTTCTAGCTTCAGTGTAACCACTCTTTTTATGAACAAGTGCACTTAATAATACCTACCAACCAAAACTATCAGGGTACCTAACCCGATAAATGAGCATCTAGACGAGTTTATCTCCGAGAAAATCATTACCCGAGGATGACTTGTGTCTCAGCTATGATGATGTGAGATGCAACTGATGGTCAATCTCATTACACCATTACTCTCCATATCTTTCTCAAATAAGAAACCAATGACCATATCGAAGCTATGCTGAAAAAATACAGTAAGACTACACCAGAAGATGCAAGGCTTCCTGCCCCTGCAAGACTGCAGCCAGAGAAAGTAGACACCGAGATAATTGCATCAGAATCATACATGCGATTTCCACAAGGCATAATTGCCTAAACTAAACAACAAAAAAACGTGTTGGCACTCAGTTATTTTGGCTAATTCTTTTTAAAATGGTCAATTTTGCCAAGATTTGACTTAATTAAATTAAGTAACAATTAGCAACTTTATTAGGATAGTCAAAACAAGTTGGCATGCATTGGAGCGGAGGATATCAAAATAGGTAACAATAAAAAGAATTAGTCAGCATAGCTTAAATTCTGCAAGTTTTGAATTTTTAATATTAGGCCTTTCTGGAACCTCAGTGCAATATATGTGTTGAAATTACATCAAAAATAGATGAGAGAAAACCTTGATCTCTAGCAGCCAGAAGGATAATCAATGCAGTCATCTGTGCAGAAGTTTTCCATTTCCCCAAATTATTAACTGCAACAGCCTGAGAATAAGGAATGGGGGAAGAGTTTTAATTGGATCAGCTAATGGAATCAACAAATTTTTCCAGGCTAGCCAATATATGTGTACATATATGTTGGAGATTTGAACCTCTAAAAGCTTTTCTGTCCCGAGAAGCAGCCCATTCCCTGACTGCAGACATGGTTATCTACAAGGAGATGATTTAGACAGACACATAAAGCACATACAAGCCAAATGAACAAAAAAATAAGTATAATTTCATAAAAAGAGTATAGGTACAATAATACACATTAAACATAAAAATTGAGTGCAAATTCTAATGCATTTTGAGCAGGACTTAACAATACACATTATTTGGTCATATTCCCTTTAAAAATATAGTGGGGGCCAAGATTGGCCAATGGGGTCCATGTCATTAATATAGGATCAACATTCTACCATAATTAAACACCATTTTGAGTAAAAAAAAATGAAGAGGACTCTTGAGGATACCATATATCATGTATAAACCATTCATGAGATGTCTATCTCCATTAAAAGAATTTGGCATCATATTCTATTTTAAAATAAATAGTTGGATGGGGGGGCCATTTGCAAGCTCATTGGATGTCCAAATAATGTAATATATAAAAAAATGGGGTATAATGTTATAAATCGATCTCATGTATGAGACTCCAGAGACTATCTCATGTTTAAGACCATTTCACATGAGTTTTTGTCAAAGATGAAACCCTGCCATCACACGTAATAAGTTCAAACAAGCAAACCGAGTCTTTAATTCCAAATTATTGGTGTAGGTTACATGAACCAATAATCATCTGTATTTACATTTTTGCTGGCATATAACCAAACTGATTGTTGTAACAAGGATAAAGCCATTCTCGGATGGGGTAAAACCCATAGCTCGCCATCCACCGGCCCACCCGGTCAAATATTGATCGGGACCGGAGATCCAAGGGAAGCTACATCTCGACCATCAACGGTCCGACTTAAGGGTGTTACGCCCCTGCTCATCATTGGCAGGTCGTGGAGCGATTTTGTAACAAAGGGTCCTCGACAGCGAGCCACCTCAGAGATAACATGAGAACTTCAGGTCGCCATCAACAAGCCAGAACGGTTATCTTCCAGCGACCTCCACAGGTGGTCGAGGTCGGATATGGAAGGGATTCGTGACGCATCAAGAAAGCGGATTTTTCAGGAGATAACTATGGAAGGCGATCCGTTAGCACAAGATCTTCCCCGAGCCGCTGGATTTCCTTCTCAAGATAGATCATCCAAAGAGCCGGCCCCGAGAGGGCTACTCGAGAAAGCCCATGAGGCTTTTTTTGACCTAATTTGTAATCTATAAATATTAGTTGTATAACGCAATGTAAAAGGATCAAAAAAATCTTAGCTCTTAGGCATATACATATTATATGCAGAACCCGGTTGGGCCCTTCTGCATTTAGTCTATTTCACAGATTTAACCGGTCACCAAATTTCGCACTTATTTGCTTTTGATCGCCTTCAGATTATCAAACTTGAATTATTGTTCGCTCGGGTCCAAAATATAAACCGGATACAACACTGATCTATGAAATTACGCGGAACAACCGCTACAGACAGAATTCTTCAACTAGGTAGACAATAGATGTTTAGCAAATTAAAAGACAAGTTGCATGAGGACGGTTAGTCTCACTTGTATATACAGACATTTTATTAAATGAGTGAAGCAGCCAGATGATGTCAAAGGCACAACCCAGGCAAGGACATGGTATAATTCTGTGCAAGAATGCTTTGTAGTTCTATATATATATTCAAGAGTCTGAAAATTAGATTGCGCTTGTTGATATTTTCAGCAAGTAATCAGTTGATGAAAAACTACTTAAAATCTTACCTCTCTACAAATTATGGTAGTTAGGAATAATGTCATTAGCTAAGGTGCTTGGCCACATACCAGCATCAAACGGTTTGGTACACAACAAGATCAATGTGGTAGCTACATATAAGCTGCATTAAATTAGGAAAAAAAAAAAAGACAACTTTATAAGGTCCCTTTGCATTAGCTGGAAAACAAAGTATTTAAGCTTGAAAAAATATTATTTAGTGTCAGTCCATCCTTCATAAGAAGGTCCGCTCTGGAGTTTAACACAGAGAACCCTAGAATTCAAGGTTTGGGCTTGCACCTCACCTATTATCAACCTCCAAAATAATACCTCAGAGAAAAATTCATTTTGAACGATTATACTCATGCAAATAAATTAATGATAATTTTTATCAGCCACTGGATCTAAAAATGCACCAAATGGAGTACCCTAATTTCATCTGTTACACCAGAACTGTAGTATGTAAGTCAGGAAAAAAAAAAAATAAGTATTTCAAGAAATTTAAAGGGTTGTAAAGAAGCCACCTTTCGAGCAAGGTATCCATCAAGCCAATTGTAGTAGCAGCTGCAATGAATATTCCAACTGTAGCCCCAGGACCCCCACCATTTTCAACATAAAAGGCTAGTGAAACAAATATTAACAAAGCAGTTTTTGAACTCCCAACACTCTACTTATCAAAATAGTCAATACCAAATAAGCTGAACAGGAAATGAAATAATATCAAATTTAGAATAGATGCAGCTGCAAAGAAGCTTAAATCCATCATAATAGATGCATTGATCTGTCCTCATGTAAAATTACAATATAACTTTGCACCTGGAGAAGATTTGGATGCACTTTCACTTTTTCTGGCAATTAAATATCTACAAATTTGTTACGAGAGAGAAAAAAAATAGAACACCTGCAAACATATCAAGGTGCAAACTACTAAACATCAACATACAAGACCATCCAATTCGCCCATTTCTGATGCATTTCAAACCAAATCACGCAAACAAAAAAGGAGATATAAAAATCAAATACATACCGCATAATGAGGAACGGAATGGCGGTAACGCGGCCCATTGTCAAGATCGTGGGCAATGTAAACAATTTAGACGATTGTACTGGTTCCTTCCCACCGGGTATCAGATTGGCTTCCATTGACAATGGCACCTATTTGAGTTCCGCGATTATTGCCCCTATCGCGAATTGAATTACCGGTTTTCCGTTTATCCGCAGAATCGGATGTAGGGAGCATTGAATCTCCGCCGTACTTGCGGCGATGGAAGAAATTGACGTGATATTAACGTGCGGGGTTATCTCACACCACCAGCCGGCGAAATTCCTGATTGGCAGAATTGTTTCGAATCGACGGTGGCGGCAGAAGGGGGGAAACTGCTGAAATTTTGTAGGGTTTATGGGCGTGGAGAGAGATTGAATTTGTGAGTTTGAGGGCGCCTGGCATGGTAGGAGGGTGATGGTGATATAGGTTAAAATTGCGCACGGGGGCTTTAGGTTAGCCAAGGGTGCTTAATTTAGCACTGCTTTTACTGGTGGGTGGAGAAGGAGATTTCATTTCCAATTAAAATTCCTACGGCCCTGCTCCTTCCGAATCTAAACAAATATCGCCTAATTTACCTTTTTACTCCACAAATTATTGCAAAAATTCTAAAATTGGTTTTTCATCCATCGTGTTATAAATTATTATAAGATTTATTAATTAATATTATATTTTAAATTAATATTATTAGCTTTAATTGTTAAAATTGATATTATTAGCGTTAATTGTTAAATTGATATTGTTAACGTTAATTGTTATAGATATTAATTTATAAAAATAATAAATTATGAGTTCATGTATTATGGCTAAAAATTGACCATTTAAAAGTAATAAATTTTTTTTTTTTTTGTAGATACTGAGTTTTTAATGCTCACTGCTTAGGACGCCAGTTTTTTGGATTTAAGCCTTGTTAAGCCAAAAAGTTTAACTCCGGGTGATTTAATTCTCACTTAATAAGTGAAATGACACATTGCTTGAAGATTTTAAGAGGGTATGACGAAACTTTACGCCAAATTAATGCTTTAATAAATGATTGACATCAGATTATTATATTATATTGGTAAGAGTAATAAAACGATAAAGTGTAAATATCGAGAAGAGTATAATCGAGAAGAGAGCGCGATTGAATAAAATTTAAAACCAGACTCTAATCCTAAATCAGAGGAGCAGGAGGTCAGTTCTAAGTTCATATCAAAGGAAGCCTCCAAAAACAAACATAACCTTAAAGTTTCATGCACAATTTATTGAATTAAGCAATTGACGTCATACACAACTTATAATCGTTTGGCTCATAGGGACGAATACAACATGCAATTTTTTA
>JBBCBC010000042.1:3860914-3919304 GCA_037126765.1 Stenogyne calaminthoides
TCTTGAAACCTGAGATGGAACTTATTCTGTATCAGAAACGTAATCCAGAGATAGTTGTGTGTAAATATTTCTAGTCACAACTAAAATTATGGACAATTATTATTAGGCAGATATGATTAAGTTTTATTAAACTAGCTGAAGAGGTCACCGGAGTTTCAATATTAATACTTACCATAAACTAGACGTTTACAATGGGTTGGCCATCTGTTGCAAACAAAAAAAAAAAAAAAGTGAAATCATGGCTTTTTAGCCACTATGGGTAACAAAACCATTTTTGTTAGGCACTTTGTACCAACCCTGCACTTTTAGATTAAGAGTCTAAACTTTTTTACCCTCTTGTCACTCACTCCCTTTTGAAAAGACAAAGAGGATTACAATGCCCTCTCTCTCTTGTTCTTTTAAGTGTCCTCCATTTTATGTCAACCTTACAACCACTCTTGCCGTCCACCACTTTGTGTCAACCATGGTAAGTGGACAACACGTCCGCCCATATTGTATGATTGACACGAAATGAGGCAATTTGGCATGATGTAGTCCACCCTTTTTGTAAGGTATATTGGTAAAAGTGGCTAATAAAATGGTTTTGCAACCCGGAGCAAGCAAGAAGCAATTCTCCCAAACAAAATATGGGATACCTAAAAAGTCATGAGTAACACTTGCATGCATCAACTGCACTGCGCACCAGTGCACAATTAATATTGTCCAATGAAAACAACTAATATTGGCCAACTATTATCCTTTTAGTAAAACAACTAATACAGTTTAAAAATGCACTTGAGTTGCACGGTGCAACTAGTGCATAGAAGTATTTGCCAAAAGTCATTAGTGTCCCTTCTCTGTTTTGCTTAGGTTGCAATAGTTTCATCTCTACTGGAGTAAATCTTGCCTTAACACATGGAAAGTAGTAGTTAAGTTTTGACGGTTAGGTTTAAACTGACCTGAATGATACCCTTGACACGCCAAACATTGTGCTTCAGAACAACAATCTGAGGATCATCAGGATGCAACGAATTCAACTCCTGTCTAACAGATTCCAAATTTGCATTATGTTCAGATGATAATTGGACAGCTTTGACCTCTTTCTCATTCACACTTGATGCTCTCCCCAACACCACCCTAGAATCTCCGGCATTCGCAATGTACAACAATCCACTGCATATAACGCCAACCAAACAGCATGATCCCACAGAAGCCATTTGTGGTTTGATTTCCCATTGCTTTTTTACCGTAGAAAGAAATTCTTCCTCTGTCGCCAAATATGCATTTTTTATAACATCAGCTGACATTCTCTGATTCTCCGATGTGAATTCTGCATAACAAATTAGATGTCCAGTGAGTAAACATAGGCATTAATACTAAATATCTAAGTGAGTTTTATTTAAAATAAATGTGGATTATTATCTGATTTTAAGATGCTTCAAATATGAGATCAACGAGGCATGTGATATCGCTTCTTCTAAGCAATTAAGCATGTTATGCCACACGTCACCCTAATATAATTACTACAGAAAATTCCAAACCAACATTCAAATTGTTTTATTTAGACAAGCCGACAAGATGCATTACTTCAACGGATAGTATGCACGTGTCCCCTCGCACATGGTAACTATTAAGCATGACAGGAGATAACACTCTAAAATTAGAAAAAAGAGTATTCAAAGTTTCGATTGAATGATCATAGCTTACGCAGGACCTTATCAATTAAAAAAAATAGAAAAAATTCATGGTGCTATTGTATGAACTTACACATAATCTTATCAGTATAAAAAACTGCTTCTCAGACAATTGTGGACTGGTACAAGTACAAGTAGTGTGAAAATGCCAGCATCCATCTCAACTAGTTCAGAACATTATCCTAAATGCAAATTATTCTCTTAAAAGGCAACATAATTTCCAATATTACAATACGGAATAATCTTTTCACAACTATTTAAAGCATCTTTCATGTAGAAAGGCTCTTAATCATACAGTATTCCCAGTATCTAAACTTTGACCATAGATTCTGAGAATAACATGTGCTAAATATCCACTTGAACCATATAGACGGATCTAAGAGAAGCCCCAAGACTTCAAAAAAAAAAAAAATCGAGCACATCTTATGAACAGGAAAAAACAAGACATGTACCAAAAAACCAAGTAATCAATCGAAGATAAATGCATACACCAAAAAAATGGGATAATCACAATTCACAAAGTATGTAAAACATCAAGGTTAATTTAAGCATACTCTTAATATTGTGAAAAAGGTGATCCCTTATAAATCTTGAAGCCTCCGGACCACCATGTCCGTCATAAATTCCAACAAATGTACCATGGGGGCCTGACTCAGCGAAACTCAACTGCCCCGATTCAACCTCACTGTGATCTTCTATTACTACATTGGCTTGAACTATAGCCATAGAAAATACCCCATTATCATGGTATCCAATATCTTTGTACCACCACAAACCATCCATACGGCCACTATGCTCGTCTATTACGCTGTTTCCCCCCTCTTCTTTCGCACTCCAACACGGCGAAACGAACCTTCTCCATGTAGGGGTCCCCATAGCTCACATACTACAGCTCAAAATCCCCCAATTAATCACTCAAATGAAAAACTACATAAAACATACAGCAGCACTGCATGAAACCGCAGGCAATATCAATAAACGTCGAAATCAATGTGCTACCCCACAAGTCTCAAACCCACGTCACGACGAATTCTAAACTTCAACCATCAATCTGTACAGTGGACAAAAAGGAACCGCCATAATTAAAAAAGGTAACCATAAAACAAAACAATCCAAGAAAATGCACAGAAAAAAACAATACATATTTATTGGCTGCAGATAAAATGCAATGAACAAGGACAAAGGAGAATGTATCTAACCCAGAAATTCCACGCGCATTTAATTATCAAAAAGAAAAAAGAAATTGCAAAAATTACCTACAACCCGGAGCTTTTCAATCAACAGAACAACCCATTACAATAATGAATTAGACCTTCAGGAAAAAAGGCAAAGATTGTGTCTTTTTCCCTTTCTTTTTATTAATATTGTGGGAAAAAAAGGATAGATCGAGAGAGAGAAAGATAGTGAGGGAAAGAGGCATACAAATAAACTAGTAGTGGTTTATATAACCAACTTTCAATGGGCTTCCCTTTTTTGGTTTGGGTTTTGGAAATCTTTTAAAATTGCTTGCTTTTACAGTAATTGCAACTTAAGGCATTTAAAATACAATTAATATTATTAAGCGCCTTTAAATTCTGAAAATAACATCTTTATACCCCCAATACAAAAATAGTTTTCTCTCTCTATCTCTCACACATCAACAGTGAAGCTCTCTTTTAGGCAAAAAATTCTCTCTCTCTTCCACTTATACAGTTTCAAACACGTGTACGCAACAACCTTTTGAATCTAATTATATTATTCAACATAAATATATTTAAATAATTATAACTCAGTCTAATATATAAATTAATTATAATTATGTGAAAATATTTTTTACTGTCATACGTATTTGATTACATCATGAAAGGAAATATGTGCTTGTGAAATGACAGTATTTAATTAGATATGGAAATTTTGTAATATGGTCCCTGATATTAAATTATAGCCCTTTTGTTGCCTAACTTTGACGCCAAATTTGGTGGATAACTTTACATAAATAGGAGTATTTTTGTCCTAACTTTAGTTTGTGCATTTCTTATATGCCGCAAAGGCCCAAATCTTGACTTTAAAGGCAAGCTTGGTAACAGCAAATATTCAATATTAGGCCCGTAGAAAAAGCCCATTATCAAAATTGGATTTAGGCCCAAACTCTTAAACCCAATTTCTACTTTGAGGATGACCTACTTACTAATTTTTATTTTTTTTTATAATTCAACATAAATCAATTATAATTATGTGAAAATTTTTTTATGTCATACGTATTTGATTAAAATCATGAATGGAAATATGTGCTTGTGAAATGACAGTATTTAATTTGTTTTGTTTTGTAATATGGTCCCTACCTAAAATAGTAGGTTTAACTTTGATGACATTTGCTCATAACTTTAAAAATAATTTTTTATTCTAACTTTAGTTTGTGCGTTTTATATGCCGCAAAGGCCCAAATTTGACTTTAAAGGCAAGCTTGGTAACTTATTTTTGAAATATAAATCGTATCTTTCAATTATCATTATTAATATTTATTTTTATTTTTATTTTTATTTTTTATCGGACAAAGTTAGTTGTTTTGTTATTAAAATAGTATTACATCAAGACCCAAACATTCATGAAACTCCACAAATTCACAAAGCCAAATATAAATTATAACTATTAATATTTTTTATCCAAATTAGTTGTTCCCAAAAAGTGAATCGAACAAATTCCAAGTCTCCCACTCAATTGATGAGCCTGAACTGTGACCAATTGGGCTAAGCCACCCACCGGTTTTATCATTATTAATATTTCTATTGTAATATAAGTCATATCCTTCAATATTACGAGTGATATCAATTATGTAATAATAAGTCATGCCCTTTAATTATCATGATTAATACCTTTAATAATATAAATCATACTCTTTATCTTATCTAATTCACGAATTTCTTGTATGAAACTTATTCATTTTATACTTCGTCTATCTTAAATGATAATAAATCTATTTTTTTAAAAAAAAAAATAATAAATTCATTTTTTTGTGGGATATGTGAAAATAAAAAATATTTTTTTATGGGATGGAGGAAGTAGCATTGTATTTTTATTAAAATTAGAATAAATATAAAGTGATATTGGCTCATAAATAGTTATGGTACAAGCTCATATGACAAAACTTGTATAGTCTGATTCATGTTATGAATTTTATTTTTAATTTATAGCATTTGACCCTACTCAAGGTATAATACGAGTCAAATTTAATGGTTTAGAAAAATATATTGAAAATAAGTGAAATGAATCAAATAATTTAAGTTCACAGCATAAATTTGGTTCATGGGAGGAGAAGGTCTTGTGTGAAATAATGTACACTAGTGTTATGTGCAATATCACACAAATAAGAAGGAACGACTGAAAATTCAGCGGGTTAATTTTTGGGGCGGTGGTCTGTCCCAGCAGGGACCACTATATATTTATTGAAGGATATGTTTATCAAATATGTGTTGTAGCTAGTGGTTCAGATATGTTGTTAAGGTATTTGGTCGCATGTTCAATTTATTCTTGAACACATAATTTTTATTTTTATTTTTGGTCAGGTTTTTGTGTGTTACTACATTTATGTTTAAGTGTTACTACATTGTTATATTGAAATAACTTCATAAACTTCATATCTTACGTAACATGTATTAAAACATAACGTAACACATAAATGTTCGTAAGGTAACACATTGTTGTTCATATGGTAACACATGAGTATTCACATAGTATTACGACATGTATACAATATTACATATTACTAAAAAAACAAGTGTTACTACATGAACAAAAAGTGTTACCCTATGAAGAATAATGTATTACCACATGAACAAAACCAGTACAAGCGCGAAAAGAAGTCTCCAGTCCAAAATTACATATTTAAACAACAACTTGATGTGTTACTACATAAACAAAAGAATTTTACCTATGAACAAAAGAGTGTTACTACATGGACAAAATCCAATACAAGCGCGAAAAAAAAAATTCATCAGTTCCAAATTACAGATCAAAGAACAACGTGCGAAGATAAGCTTTATTCAATCAAATTCCATACAACAACAATAAAAATATCAGAAGCAATATTAATTTATTCAAATCTTACAAACTAATTAGAAACACATATCTATTTCTTCATATCGAAGATGGTCAGATGGTCAAGAGATAGTTGGTAAGCTTTGGGATGGGCCCGACCGAAATAACCTAATTCGGGAAAAATCTAGTAGATCGCGAAAGAAGGAGAACCTAGATTTTATAAGGATGAATTCAAAGCCGTGACACCACTTAAAATCCGAAGCGGTTGGACCGTCAAAAATCGATGGGTCAAAACCGACCGGTTCTAATTAAAAAATAAAAAAAAATATGTATCAAGGTCCATAATTTAGGTTAATTTTAAATACAAATTTCATTCTTTATTATTATATTGCATTAATCCTATTTTTTCAAATAATCGAGGAGACCATCATAAATAGTTATTTTTAAAATACCTCTTTGGGATAAATACCGTTAAACTAACTTAAGGAAAAGTAAATGATTTTATAATTTAACAAAAGGAAAATAAAATATGGACCAACCGGATTTACTCAATGGAATTGTACACTACTCACAATTGTCGTTTTAAAAAAAAATACAATCATCCGGAGGATATTTTATCGACGCAAAATCGCTTTTTAGGTTTGTTGGACCGTCAAAACCGGAATGAACCATTTTCAAAACCGGTCAAACCAAACCGGTTCTAATTAAAAAAAAAAAATTTTAACTATATGTATCGAGGTCCATCTTCATCCATTTTATAATATTTCCTCTCACATTTTTCTCCAACACTTTTCAATGTGGGATAAATGTATGAAGTGAGACAAATTTAATAATACTTCCTCTCACATTTTTCTCAACAAAATTTTCAATGTGGGATAAATGTATGAGGTGAATTTTTTTTTTATAATACTTCTTCATTCCATAACATTTTTTTCCAACATTTTCGATATGGAATAAATGTATTTATTTTATTTTTTTTTTTCAACAAACTATTTTATGGAATAAATGTAAATATTTTTTTTTTTTCCAAAATATTAATTAATCACTTTCGATATGGAATAAATGTATGAGGTGGGACAAAATTAATTTATAATAATATCTTCCTCTCACATTTTTCTCCAAAACTACTTTTTCGATGTGGGATAAATGTATGAGGTGAAAAAATTTTTATAATACTTCCTCTCAATGTGGGATCAATGTATGAGGGGGCAAAAATTTATAATATTTTCTCTCACATTTTTTCTCCAACACTTTCAATATGGGATAAATGTATGAGAGATGGAGACAAATAATATAATCAATCCATTCTTTTATATTATTTCATAAGAAATATTTCCTCACTAATATTTAAAGCATCGTTTTTCATACTTTCCATCTTCAATAATATTTTCGATTTGGGACAAAAATATAAATGGTCCACCTTTTTTTATGTGGATTTTTATATTATTTTATCTTATATTATTGTGTTATTTTTTATTATAACTATGACTTTTATTGTGTTTTCTTAAATATGAAAATTTATAATATATATGTTTAAATTTTTTTTTGTAGATGTATATGAATATTTTTTTTTTTTTTAACTAAACATATTTCTCTATATTGACAAAAAATTAGAAATAAATCATTTTAACTTTTTTATTTGAACATCCTTTTGAAATATGAAAATTTATAATATATTGAATTTTTTTTGCCGTGATTTTATTTTTTAACTAAACATATTGCTGTTAGGGATTCGATCAACCTTCCGGGATTCCGATTATGAAAACATTTGACAAAAAGATAATAAAAGGAAAAGGAAAAAAAAAAAGAAAAAAAAAGAAATTACATCTGTACACCATTGACACCAACTTGTGCTTGAGAAGAACGCCGTTTATATTCTCTCTCTCTCTCTTGTGAGAAATTAGTCTGCATGCGCGCGAAGGGACAATCAATTTGTAGAAAGAGAGAGAATGGGAGGAGTGAGAGGGATTCTGCTGGACTCGTCCGTACTATTTCCGTCGGTCGATGATAACGAGAATGGAGAAATCCTTCTCCGCCAGCGCTGATTTTCTGCTTCGCAAACTGCGTTACTCCAAAATCCCAATTGTAATATTCTTCCCCCTTTTTGTAATCAGCATCACTATTTCTTTGCGGTTAACTTTTTATGTTTTTATGTTTCAAATTGCTTCTTGCGCGTGCATAATCAGTGAGTGTCCTGGACTTTGAGATACTGGGTTTGAGTTTGATTTGTCCATTCAATTGTTTTGTTAGAGTAGTATGCTTTGAAAATGTAACGATCGAGGGACAGTAATATTTAGGAATAATTTAATTTTTTAATCTAGGAATTGTTTTTTGACTTTTTGTAAGGAGTATGATATTTGATGTATAAAATATTGAGATTCTAGGCGCGCTCGGTTAGGACACATTGAATGATCAATTACAGTGAGTTATGATTACGTTCTTAGTGGTTTGGCTCTAATTTGGCATGAGTAGAGACAAAAAATGGTTGTTGATTGAAGAATAAAGGAATGATTAAGGAGTTTTGATTATAGGAGGGGATGTAGTTAATAAAAATGGGGTAATTATTAACTCATTTTGTGACTCGGTGCCCCATACAAAGTATACAAATGTGAATTGACTATTTTTTATTCTCGTTGAACACCACAATTACCTCGTGCTCATTCCCATTAAAGACTCTTGAACCAAGAACCCCTTAATTTTGAGACCTCAAATCACATGCCATGAGGAGCATATTAGGTGATTCTTCTGGCAGAGAAAACTGAGCCTGAAGTTCTTTTTTCTTGTATATTTGAGCTGACTGTACTCTAAGCTTCAATTAGCACCTTTTATTTTCATTTTCTCTCAATTATGAAGACAGAGAGAAAAACTTTATTAGGTTAATGTGAGACTTAAGCCGTGGAGTTTGTTAGATATTAAAATCGTAAGTACTGGCCTTGAATGAATCCGAGTTTGATGCAGTTTCCTGCACTGTCGGTAAGCATCGTTAAATATTAATCTTGAAATGGTGGATGTTTAGTTTTCGAATTGTTTATAGTTCACTGCATAAAGAGTTGCAGAAAGAGTTTGTAATTATTTATTCACGTCCATGTTTGTTGGCTTTGCTATAGGAAAGATGCAGCTTTCCTTTCATATATTATTAAGAAAGCAAACAATTTTCTATAATCAGTTTTTGCATTTTATTATGATATTTATTAGGTTTACCAATTTAAGTTATTTGCAGGGCATATCTCATGAACGGGGCCTTTCAAGTCCCAAGGTGAGTTTTTTTCAGTAATATTATTCTTTTAAATACTATTTTCTATAATATGATTTGACGAATGTGAGTATAAAATTGTTTCTGATTGTTACAGGAGTGTCTTCTTAAAGAGGTGGCCACTACCTACTTATGTACTATCTTCTGCTTGTCACCGGAGGATGATATATCAAGTAAGGTTGCTTGGTTATGGGAGGGCAAAGGAGGAAAGCTTATTCATGTAGTTTCATGTTGCAGAGATGACCTCTGTCAGAAAGAGAGTGGCTCTGACTGGTTGAAGGTTATAGTTGGTAAGCTTTACTAGTTGGTTATCCCATTCAAAGAAGAAGGAGAACATTTTTTTTTTTTTGAAAGGAAAGGAGAAGGAGAACTTAATCCATATTATAATTTGTAATTTGCATTTGAGAGATGACCTTGTTTTAATTAACAGAAGACAATTCTTAAACTCTATTTATTTGTTAATGCTGCATGTGTTTAGTTTACTGTTGCTAATAATTTTTTATGGCAAAAGGAAATAGAAGGTTGATATCCTTCTAGGTTGGTTGAATTTGTAGAAAGAAATAACCATATGCATGTAACCATCTCTGTTGTTGAAAAGTCATGCTCTACCATCTTATATGCTTCATTCTCTTCTACAGGTTCTGCTGAAAGAAAACAATCAAATGGTAGGCCTACCACATTCAAAATCTCTGAAAATATTTTTGACTTTCTGAAGATTATTTATTCTCTTTGGTATGCTATTTGTTTAGGATGTCATTTTGGGAAATCTTGACTTCATCAAGCTGTAGAAGATTAGTTCTCTGCTAAAATGAGTTGTCCTTTCATCACAGATGCTGAATATGCTGTTGCAACTGGGATGCCATGTGTATCTATACGAAAACTTGAAGAACTACCTTTGCTGATTTGCAATATGAATAGAGAGGTATTTGTGGTTTTTCCTTTGTTATACGGTATAAACTCTGTCTTTCAGTGTAGGAGTTGGAATTTTGTAGCTGGTAGGTAAATTGTAACTGAATTTACCTGTAATTGCTTTGAACCTTGACATAAGGTTTATCTAAAGGAGCATACTACATCCTTTGACCCTGAAAGAATTCCATCTCATCTAAAAGTCCGAACTTGTAGTGAGGTGTGAAATTAATTCTTTTTATTTAAATTCCCTAACAGGCCCAAAGGCCAAAGCTGTAAGATCCAGATTAATACTATATGAAGCTTCAACATTTGTTTGGGCCTAGTTTTCTTCTATATTTTGTTTTAAAACTAATTAGGGGTTTGTGTGATTCATGGTACAGCAGGTATAAATACTATGTTATTTATGTATTGTTTTTTTTTTTCGATCACCATAAGTTTATTTTATTGGTGTTTCTTTGTCATAGGCAATGGGTAAAGACACCTTGACAGTGGGCTATGTAATGAAGCCTTCTCGTGAAGAAGATTTTGCGAAGGTAATTCTGTCTGGATTAATGTAGCAAATATTGTGGGAGTGATGAATAATGCTATTATTCCATCAGTCACAACTTCAATGGCCTCATTGTTTTTATTCAAGTGGAATTTGATTACTTGAGTTGGTCAGTGACTGGTGCATCATACTAACTTCAAACTTAATATGTGAAATTTTTTGCTCGACATGCGTTTTTTTTCCTGAAGGGATACATCACTCGAAAGTCTGCACAATCGTTTGTGAACTAGGGATATTTAAAAAATATATTATTGCAGATGACCATAGGTTCTTTCGTTCATGCACAAATTCCTGAAAAAGAACTAAATATTTGCACTGTATACTTGTATGTTCTCTTAATCACATTCATTACTGTACTTGGCTTCTCACATGACGTTTACAAAACCTTAGGGCTTTTGAGTATACGTCTAATCTGCTACTATTGTTTATTATGTTTTTGTGTTTGTCTAATTCATGAATTTTGTGACCTTACCAGAACCAGATTCTTACTTCACCTTACATTTTGCAGAGAGGCGCCTTTCCTCTGTGTCCAACACAAAATGGATTGATATTTTTGCCCCTTAATTATGAGCTTCCCTTATCATCTCAGTTGCAACTAGTTGATGCAGTTCTTCATAAGGCAACTGATGAGATTTTGGCCGTTGACATGAGTAGTCCTTCAGAGTTCAGTGACCGAGTTACTTTTACAAGAAATATGCAGGATTTGCAAAGGTAAAAACTGAACTATCTACCTCATTTTAATTATCGTAGTTTTTTCCTTTTGCCATTAAGTCCCAGGAATATTGAATGTGTAATTCTTGGGAACTAATGATAGTATTTGGGTATGGTGTTTAATCTGCTGTAGCTTATTGCTATAGTCTTGAGAAATGCACACAATACAGATTGCAGGCATCTTTATTGGAAATATGCACTAAATTGATTGCAAAAATATCCTCTAATATGAACAGAAGTGCAAAGAAAATTTCAGTTTTATTCTGTCGAATCCAAATGCTTTGATCTGAAATTCATTATTCTTACGAATGAGTTATGCTTCACAGGTATATCAAGAGCCAGGTGAATTGCTGTGCAATTGATCCATTTAACAACATATTCCCTATATTGGATAGACTGAAGATACAGCAGATCCTAATTGGCTTGGAAACTGTCAACATCAAAGGCCGTTGTAAAATCAGAGCTCCTCATTTTGTCAAGGTCAATCATCCCAAATTGGATTTACATTATGATCCTGCTGCTTCAAGATAGAACTTCAGAAATTATGTAAACATTTGGTTGTAAAATCCTGCTGCCTTGATGAAAGTTCTACATAAGTGGGATATTATTTAAGATTCACTTACAATGATAGATTTGCTAATAATCACAGTATGTTTTGGATTTCAGAATTCAAAATCTAAATACCACATAATTGACTCTTTTATCCAATGTAAAACAGAGCCGAAGGGGTCAAAAAATAAATATATCTGTTGGGGAAGAAACAAAGTTATTATGATCTTTTTGTTCTTATATTTTATATATCCTCATAAGCATTTACGTTAGTGTTGAACGTTAAACTGCAGGTTGATAGCTTTGATGAGCCAAATCTAGAGAAAAGGCTAGCAGAAGCAAAGTTGTCTTTACCAAATATATTGAAACCTCAAGTTGCATGCGGTGTATCTGATGCTCATAGTATGGTATGCTCATTTTGACAAAACCTGAATTCGTGTCAACTCTTTCGAAAGATTTAGATTCAAACTTTTCAGGAACTACAGTCTAAAGGATAACCTGTAATATTTTTTGCTTTTTAATTAATTATTTGTTTCAATGTGATTTTTTCATTCTCTCGCTTAGCTTTTCCCATTCCCCCCTTCTTTAATTAAAATTTCCAAATACTTTTTACATGACTGCTCCCTGCATTGGGAACCTGTACTGAAGTCCACCATAGTCCGTAGTATGTGACTTGATGTTTAGGTCATTGCCTCTGGCCATTTAGTCCAAGTTATTTTGGTCATTCTTCTCCAGTAGTTTGTTTACACCCTCTTTTAAAACTCAGTTAGTGCAGGTTTACCTAAAATGATGGATGAGATCCAAGTGTTTGGTTTTTTATTTGTCTGAATTGAAGAAATTCCCTAGTGATCACCCAAATTAAGTTTATTGAGGTTCAGTTTCTAATAAAGCTTTGAAAAATATTTGGTTGCAGGCCATTGTTTTTAAAGTGGATCATTTCAAGGATCTCAATGTTCCTCTTCCAGCGGTTGTGCAGGTCAGAGACTTTGCATAAGTTGTTTGTAGAGGTTCTTTGCACGCCATGCACCATTTTTTGTTCGATTGATGAAAAATGGGTTCCTATTTCCATATCCTTATCATTTATAAATAAAATTGCTGTAAGTAGGTTTTATCTGTTAACAATAAAGTTGACAAACAATGTTTATCGATACTGAGGTGCCATTGGTGCTTTTTAACCCAAAAGTATTCAATTTTTCAAGTATTCTTAGCATAACAGGGACCTTATCTTCTGGGTTTGGCTTAGTTTTTGTTCATATACTGGGTTATTTTCTGATTCTATATTGGCTTCCCTTGGAAAATGAACTGTTGAGCAAAATGTATCTGCAGGAATATGTTGATCATTCATCTTTGCTTTACAAATTCTATGCCTTGGGTGGCAAGATTTTTCATGCAGTGAAGAAATCTATTCCCAATGCAGATTCCTTAATGAACTTATTTGCAGAGAAGGGACTAAAACCCTTGCATTTTGACAGGTATTCTACACTTTTAGTTTTCCTGAGCTTTCATCCACATAAGCGACACTCATTTGTTCTTATTTGAAAACTCTTCATTTTGCAGCCTAAAATCTCTGCCCGTTGCTAAAGAACAACCTAATGCTGATGGTCATATGATTGATTTTGAGCTTGTCAAGAGTGCTGCAGATTGGCTTAGAAGAACGCTCGACCTTACTATTTTCGGGTTTGATGTTGTTGTGAGTTAATTTTCATCCTTTGGCATTTAGTATTAAATTTCCCATTGTCTCTGAATGTAAGAATTAGCTTTGCCAGATGGAACATAAAAATAATGACCTGAAATACTAGATTACGGAACTATCATATAAACATTAGCTGAATAGCTCTAAATTAGTAGTATAATGTTAATTTCTTATATTATTTCCAAACTCGTAAAAACCAGGTTCAAGAAGGCACCGGTGACCATGTCATTGTGGATGTGAATTATCTTCCATCGTTCAAGGAGGTTCCTGATGATATCGCGATCCCTGCCTTTTGGGATGCTCTCAAGGAGAAGATAATTTCTGAAAGAAGTAAACAAGCCAGAGAATCATCGTAGTTCCATTTTCTACTTTTGTCGGTACTGCCAACTGATGTGAACTTGGTTTCAAATAACTGTTTTTTACCTTTTTAGTTTTATCGTTAACTTGTGACACTGTACTTTGTTTATTCTGTAACATGATGATTTTTAAGGCGATCTATGTGGTTTTGGACAAATAAATGGCTTTTAGAGTTTGTTTTGTCAAACAAACGGGACAGAGGTTGCAGACTGTTGAAATGTCATTGTATGTAGATTACATAGTCTCTTGGGAGAAGCAAAACAAGGGGACACCTAATAGAAGATTCAGTAGAGTGCACTGATAAGTACTACCAGAGTTAAAGAACATTAGGTTTATATCAATCTCAGAAGTTCTTACATCATGTTGTTGTTTCCAGAATATATCCAGATACACTCCTATTTATAACTAACAAAACGTCACTCTCTTTATTACTGAGTGATGAACTTCCTCATATCCAACTGTATATATGTAAGAAAAAAGTTGGAAATCTTATGTGTTCTTAGGTTTATCTGGAGAAGAAGAGCTGTGAAATGTTGATCAACCTGCATCACCACCCACCAGAAACTGGCTCATCCTTTCATCTCCAAACTCCCTCAACCGGTTAAGCTCTAGCAAGACGATCTTCCCAAGATCGGGCCTGTCTTTCCGCCTTAGCTCAGCGCATTGGAGAGCCAGGTTTGCAAAAATGGTAGCTTCTTTGATAGGCCAATCAGGCACAGCAGGATCCAAAACTTCCACCAGTTTATCATTTTCAATCGCCTGAGATATAATGTGAGTCAACCCCATTGGTGGTTTACCCGTTATTATTTGCAGAAGAACGACCCCAAAAGAATAAACATCCGATTTCACCCCAAGCATGCCCGTCTGTTGATATTCAGGATCAATGTAGCAGAAAGTTCCAGCTGTTGATGTCATAAGGTACTGGGTCACATCATCTGCTACATTGGGAGGGACGAGCCTCGCTAATCCCACATCACTGATCTTGCTCACATAATTTTGGTTAAGTAGAATGTTTCCGGGCTTTAGGTCACGATGAACTAGAGGCTCGGGCTTCAGCTGGTGAAGAAAATTTAGGCCCGTTGCGATCTCTGCAGCTATTCTGAATCGAAGTTGCCATGAGAGAGCTCTTGTGTTTCCTTTCCTTAAGAGACGATCTTCTAAGCTTCCATTAGACATGTACTCATAGACTAAACAACCGTATTCTGGACATGCTCCAAGGAGTAGGACCATATTGGGATGCCTCATGCCACTCAGAATTTGAACCTGAATTCGCACATGCATGAAGAAAAAGCTCGTCCTAAGTAGGTATAAATCTTTCTTGAAAGGCAAATACTTCTATGCACAAGTTGTACCGTGCAACTCAAAGTGCATTTTTAAATGGTATTAGTTGTTTTATAAAAAGGTATTAGTTGGTCAGTATTAGTTGCACGCTGGTGCACCCAGTGTTGCTCTTCTTGAAATCATATATTTGAATTTGATAACTATTCGGTCTTTTACCTCTTGCTGAAATTGTGATCTACCTTGGGCAGCATCGGGGCGCAGGACCTTAACGGCCACATGTGTATTATCGAGGTAACACATATAGACAGGACCGTATCCGCCTTCACCAACCTTAAGAGATTTATTGAAGTACTGCGTTGCTTCTTCAATTTGTTCAATGGAGTATCGTTTATAATTCGGTGTTGATCTGCACATTGTCTTTCCCTGGACATCATCAGACTCTTGAAGGGCAACACTTATTCTTTTTTGGGAGTCGTTTTCTGCTATCCTTTGAGCTGCTTGAGCACTATCCATGGCTGTTCTAAACTTAACTCTCTCTTGTTCTACTTTCAATCTTGCTGATTCCTCAGCGAGTCGAGCCTCTTCTAATCTTCGTTCTTCTTCAATACGCCATCTGTTGAGCTCCACAGCCTGTCTTAAACAACAAAATTAGATATGAGTTTCTGATTCTTTTGTTATAGAAAAATGACACCCCTTAATGAAATTAGATGGTCATTTGATCCTTACCTTTTGTTTTGCAGATACAACTTCCTTACATGCTGTGCTGTACATGCCCATTGTCCTCTGCAACTCGAGCTTCAGCCGTCTCATCTCAGCTTCCACGTCATCCTGGTAATACATATATTAAAATGTGTTCAAATCTAAAACATTTTTCTCATCTAGATGATTTCCTTACCTGACTTTCAAGTGATGAAGATGAAAAATCAGTGAAACAACTGGATCCACTTCCCCCTCTTGTCCTCGAGTGTGTTGACCCGAAGCTATTCTCCGAGCTGGTTGGGGTTCGAATAGAACTTATGCTGTCAAAGAGCACACCAGAGACTCGATCCGTGCTCCCCCTGGCTGAACTCATGAATGATGATATGTCAGTATCAGTGTCCGAGAGTTCAGCATACATCCTCCCATTGAACCCTCTTCCTCTTGAAAAAGGAGACCTGTGCAACATGTATAAATGGTAAGGATTAATTTTTGTCTGAATTAGGGAAGTGATAGACTAACTTGAATAAATCAGTGTCATCTACTGTTGTCTTTGGCGGTGTTCTTTCTCCTCCACCTGCTCGACAGAAAACATTGCGTCTCACAATCACCGTGCTATTACTGCTATATAAAGAGAGAACGACGACACATAAAAAACGAGCATCTCATACTTGAGTTTGCCTTGGGAAATGCCTGCTGAATTTGTTCTATGAGAGGAGAATCAAATGGGGCTGCACCAGAAGCATTCTTCACAGAAGAAATTTTTGTTTTCGATATCACATAAACACTGCAGAAATCAGGTGCTGCTTTGGTTACACTCATAGGCACATCTACCATCTTCAATCTTCAACAAACAGACATCATCACAAATTAAAACAACTAGTCCAAGAATGATGGACAAAAGCTATTATATATAGAAAGGAGTGAAGCTTCACTTGATAAAGCCACTACGGGACGCCCCAAGAACCAGTGTTTCGATTGCAGCATGAGCAACATATTCTGTTATAGCCTTGGCTATGTCTGTACCCTCTAACACCACATCAAAGCAAGTGATCTGATCATGAAAAGAATCAAGTAAGGACTCGTTCAAATTAAGGAGAGCAAGAACGTCATCTCATCTTATTACTACCTCTTTTCGAGTACAGAAGCAATGGAAAGTGAGGAACAGCTCTTTAGTATGCTTCTCAAGTACTCTCTTGCGCCCATTTGTAGCCCCATCCAGATCATATATCGCGTAGTCGTTACTAACTGCATCAACATAGTATGCATTAGCCAGAGATTATCAATTGCATACAGACTTGACATATGTAGACTTCATTTTTCATTTAATTAACAGGAAAGCTATAACTGTTTGTATCAAAGGAA
The DNA here is from genome assembly GCA_037126765.1 of Stenogyne calaminthoides. Taxonomy (NCBI): domain Eukaryota; kingdom Viridiplantae; phylum Streptophyta; class Magnoliopsida; order Lamiales; family Lamiaceae; genus Stenogyne; species Stenogyne calaminthoides. Next base: position 3,877,963 of record JBBCBC010000042.1, read on the forward strand.
GGAATGATAATCATACATGGAGCAGGGGTGGACTTGTGAACAACGTGAATGAGAATGATGGTTTGGCCTTTGGTTATGAGATTTTCTGAGGCCCATTTTACTGCATATTGGCTCCCTTTATCCTTATCTATGGCTACTGCAACAAGCCCATTTCTCCCACCACCTGTTCTTCCCACCTTATTATTATTCCCCTTTGAATTTGATAACCACATTTTCTCATTCACAAAACCCCTTTTCTTTCATTTCCACATTTTCCATCATCTTTTGCAGGAATCGTTGAAAGATTTTTATGTTTCATTCCTCAATTTAGGAAGTTTGTTGTTAGAGATATGTTAAGAACCATACCATTGAAGAGAGGGGAATAATAGGTATGCCTAAAATCTCTCGCTTCCCACAAATCCGGTAAAAATAAAGTATTTTGGCAATTTTGTAGTTTTGTCCATATTTGCCATTTGACTATACCTCTCAAAAAAAAAAAAAATGCTTACAAAAATTATCTAAGAGATAATAAGATGAAATTTAATACTTTTTAGAAAAAATAAAATTTATAATTTTTAATAAATGAGTATTAATCCAGAGAGATGCTGAGAGTATGCAGAGAGGTCAAATCGAAGTTGAGCGTAGCATTTGAAGTAAATGGAATAATAATAAGGCCAAACAATCAAATTTAGTACATACTTTTGATTTTTCATCAATTTTAACATATATTTTTTTCTCTATTCAAATTTAGCACATACTTTTATTTAATACTTAAAAATATCTCGGTTCGCCATTTCCGACAAGGTTTGTCTGATGTGATCGTCGGAATTAATTTGTCTTGCTGATGTGTAAATATTAAAATAAAAAATAAAAAATATCACCACTTAAAATTAGAAAATAGTAACCCGAAATGTTTTTATAATCCCCATTTTTAAATCTCGGGGGAGAAATTTTCTATTTTTAAAATTTTAATAGTTACACGTCAACAAGGCAAGTGGATTTCGGCGATCATATCTGACAGACCTTATCGAAAATGGTGAATCAAGATATTTTTAAATATTAAGTGAAAATATGTGCTAAATTTGGGGAGAGAAAAAAATATATGTTAAAATTGATGAAAAATGAAAAATCAAAAGTATGGTCTAAATTTAATCATTTGAGCTAATAATAATAATAATAATAATAATAGTAATATATGATATTGATTTCTTGGGTCATGCATTCTAAGATAACCTACAAGAATCAATCTATAAACAAGAATTATGTTCGAATCAATTTTTTGCTGAAATAAGAGGTGTGATTTTAATGAATTCACCTGAGTTTCGGATCTTTCTAACTTAGAATTGGTCTACCTATTATTTTTCCCCATTTTAGGGTTGTTTAATAATAGCATCTGGAGAAATATTCTTATGTGACCCTTTTCTCTCTGCCTGTGAATGCATATGTTTGGTCAAATTGTATTAAATCAAGTCAAGATACGTTTGAAGTAGATCAGATGGTCAAATTGAATTCAACAATCAAGGTATTTTGTAGAAGATCGTAAATATATGTTTGGTCAGTTGGATTATAGATCAAATAGGTTCAAGATCTGCATGGAATAATAAAATTCATGCAAAGATTGAGATTATTGCTGAATTTCTCTGTGTCTGTGTCTTGTTATCATGGAAGATTTATTCGGTCAAATCGAATGCAGATCAAGCTCAGATTCTATAGTAATGAGAATACTGAGATCTGCAATGGATAAAACTCATGAAAAGTTGCAGTTCAAGGATGGGCCAATTGAGTTCTTACATGAGAGGACACTTTTTTACAAACTTGCAGCAATACTAGTGGAAGGTGGTTTGAACATTGTTCAAGAGGAGACCAACATTCTAGAAGGTGGTGGTAACGAAATCCTCTCGGACTTGGTGGAAATCCGACAGTGGCTCAAGGGGCGAATCCAGGATATGAAGCAACTGATAGTCGATAAAGACGCGGAATTGGCAGAGAGGTTAGAGAATGAGGGAAAGTTGTGGCAGGCACTTGATCAGAAAGATAGAGAGTTAGTTCATTTGCACGAAACTATAGAGCCTGGACGGACCAAGAATGAAGACTCCCACGATGGGGATACGGATGGCGATATATCCAAGTTGAAAAGTTCGGTAGATCAGCAGATGTTGAACATAAAGCAGAAGTTGGAGGATGAGAGGAAGATCTTGATTTCGGAAAGGAGGGCGAGGAAATCTCGTGTTTCCAGCCCTAATCTCAGCTTTGATTTCTTGGACATGGAAAGAAGTGGGAGTTTGGGTTTGAATGAAGATGATAAATTTGATAACACAAAGCCTCAGACTGAATTATCAAGGCTTAGTCAGAATGTGTTGATTAAGCGAATGAGTTCAGACATCGATATTTTGAAAGAAACGTTGGATCTTGCGTTTGGGAGGATGCAGAGTGACGAGGTGCTCCCGTTGGAGAAACAATGGAGGTGGACTATCGAGAAAGATATAGAGTCGATTTTGGTGAAAGGCTTTATAAGCGATCTGCAACAAAATTTTGATGTCCGAGTGAAGAAGAAAGTCGGGCTTTTGAAGGATAATTGGCTTGATTTCATAGATGAGATGAGAACCTTGTTTTGTGAACTGAAAGATTTCATTGGTAGAGATGACGCGTGCGAGAAAGATATCACTGGAGCACGACGAACAACGAGTGAGCCTTTTCTTGATTTTAGTATCACAGATGATCTGATTAATGATGATGCTAATGGAAGCAACCTTGTGGCGAAAATGATAAAGAGTCACGAGCTCTTTATATGCAAACAACGCGAACAGGATACACGGCTGACTAGGGAAAAGGTCAAGAAAGAGGAGGACAATAATAGAAGGAAAAGAAGAATACATAATGCTATCAAAAAGTTGGACAGTTTTAGGGGAAGGAATCACGAATTTACAGACGAAGTGTGTCTTAACGACACGGAAAGTAGCAGAAGTATCACTACAGCTGAAACGTCTCGAGTAGACAGTGAGAAACAAGAGGACGAGAGAGATGGGTCGTGTCTTCAAATTTCGATGTTGGAAGACATTTACATGCTTCTTTTTCATAGTATGATGACTGATGTTAGATCCATCGCGTGCTGTAAGGAAGACGATAGTGATGGACTATCGACTAGCAAATCTTGTGATGATCATACATACATTGGAAAAGAACGCGATTCTGTTGATGAATTAGGTCTGCGTTACTTGGAAAGCGCAATAAGGGAGGATCTTTACGTTGTTTTCTTTTCAGAAACGTATAAGCAGTGGAAGGAGATGTTTACAGAAGAGCAGAAATCATGGAAGTCAGAAATGGTTGCTCTTGCAATGGAGAGTTCCATTAGGGAAAGTGTTCATCAATTTGTCCTTATCGAGGCAGTGAAGGATATGGCAGAATCAAGATTACAAAAACAGATCAGTTTTCAAGAACTAGCAGAATCAAGATTGCAAAAACAGATCAGTTTTAAAGAACGCACGCCTCGTTCTAGAAGATTGTGTACTGGAAACTCTCACGAAGGCACGCCTCGCTCCAGGAAACTGGAAGCAGAAGGAGATGAAAGCCTTTTCGAAAAGCTCGATTCTCTGTTGAAATGTTTTGAAGCGGAGGAAGATCTGATGCTCAAAGCAAGCTCCATCATAAAAGAACACAGTGCAAGTAATAGTTTGATAATCCTAAACTGTGAGGAGATGGACGAGCGTGATGCAATCGAATGGCTGATAACGGACGATGAAAGTACCTTCAGTTCAGTCAGTGAGAAACTAGAAAGGGCTCTACAGCAGCTGTATACGAGCAAGGAGTTGTTAGTCGAGTTGGAACAAACTCTGGAGGTTTCTGATGATTTTGGAGAATATTTCGAACACGAAAACAGCAATGATCAAGTTGGCCATACACATGCATCCGATAGCGTTCTGGCAATCATCGTGCAATTCCAGAGAATGTTCAACAATGTCGAGCACTCGATGCTTGAGAATCTAGAGAGCAAAAGCTTGAGGTACTCGATTTTACAGCATTTCTGTTCTTGTGCATATGTATGTAAATATCTGAGTTAACAATGGTGATACGACTCGTATTTTATCTACATCCAGGGTGGAAGAGTTGAAGCATCGAGTCGATACACTAATCCAACCTATGTCAATGATGAGAACGAGGAAGTTGTTATATAAGAAGGCTTTTGTTTCAAGATGTCACAACCTGAGATTAGCTGAAAATGAGGTATCTGTATATTAAGGGTCTGTTTGGCTAAACTTATTTTAAACATCTTATAATTAAGCTCCGACAAATCTGGTATCTGCAGGTTGATGTACTTGGGGATCAAGTGGAATCCCTTCTCTACTTGCTTGAGAAGATATATGCTCTACTCAATCGAAATGCAACTGTTTTATCAAGATACTTTGAGGTAATTCATTAATTTGTACGCAATTGTTGCATCATTAATGCTTCAGATTTGAACAATAATGCTTCATGAAATTATTGGTTATTGATTTCTATCTTTGAATGTTACTACCATCGAATTCAATTGAGTAATACTGATCGGTTGGTTGCTGCAGGTTTATGATATCCTGAAGTTGATCAAGTTAGAGTTGGACAAAGGAAGATGTTGTAAGCCATAATCTTGATAAGTTGACATGGGTTTTAACGAATTGTTTATTAATATTTTAAGGGATAAAATAGTTTTTTGATGAGGTATTTCAGTCAATTTAAGTGAATTAGACAGAAAGGAGATGTTCTTGTGTGTAATTATTAGTGTCACCGGATGTAATATAGAGATATTTGTAGAAGGATAGTTAAAAACGACAGAGTTACTTTATTGCTATTTTAGGTATGAGAAAATAAAAAAAAAGATGGACCTTTCTGGATTTTAAGCAATAAAAAGAAATACAGGAGTGAGTATAACAATGGCAAGATTACCTCTAAATAAGCACATCAGAATAAAGATAGTGTTCCTTTACAAGAAAAGGTATGAACACTTGAGGAATAGAGAGAAAATTAAGGTTGTAGCTTAAGGAAGCATGAGAGAGAAATCATGAAAGACCTGTTCCACCACAATCCCACTAGCAAATAACCCTACACCAACAAGGGCAGGCCCTGTTATGCTAGTTTCTTGACCTTCTTCTTCCTTCTTATTTACGGCCCACGCCATTGCCGGGGGAAGAACTCCGTACAGCATAGTCATGCAGTACCCTCCCTGTCATCGTTACCCATCAACAAAATTCTAAATCAAACACGTAATTTGTTTCAACAGAGTAATATGAGATTGTTAACCATGTTTATTCTGCATCTACTTACCGCGAAATCTGTTGCAGCAGAAAATGCATCTGGTATTGTTGTTGAGACGACAAGGGAAGGAACAACGATCATACCTGTCGCTGTGATGCTCGTCTTGTTCTTCTCCCACCAACGGTTGATCAAGTATAGCAAGTTCGATTTCTAAAAAGATTGACTCAATTCAATTAGCCACATTGGCAACAACTTGAAATAGGTCTTATCACTTATAGGAGGGCACCTCAAAGGGTTGTACAGATGGAAAATCAGAGGACATATTATTAAGTTGCTCCTTGAAGAACTCTGAGAAACCTAAAAGAGTGCCAATTAGTGAGGTTCCTACGGCCAGAAGTGAGAATGCCTCGACCATAAACGGGACCCCACCCCAGTTTACTCTGTAAATTATATAAACCAACATGCGGTTAACTTCCTAGTTCCTAAATGTTAATAATCACATAAAAGAAATCAATTTTTTTACCTTAAAAGCAATTATACAGGATCAGAAACTTGGTCTGCCTGGTTGGAGAGACCTAGTGCAATTGCATCCCAGACGAGCAACGCTAATAATGGGATGACACTGCCAAGTAAAACTGATGCACGTATACGTGCAAGATCCCCTTCAAGATAAGCACACACAACTGAAATGGCAATCAAACAAAATAAGACAGAAACGTTATTATGATTACGGTGATAAAGATACGAGCATTTGAATATAGTCCACCTGGAGCTATATCATGATAAACCAAAGCAAATATCATTATCGGAAGAGTTTCCGGGACTTTATTCCAGTCACCGTCGCCCCCAAGTCCAGTCCACCCTCCAAACACAAGAGCAAGAACTTCTATTGAAACAAGTAAACCTGTTTCATTTCACACTTGAGAAAATTATTACTACACTACAGAAATTGTTAAGGCTAGATACTTAAAATAAGTTTGCTTAGAATCATACCAACAACTACCTATCATGGAAGCAGTTAGCCACTGATTCACTTGATCAGTGGCTCGAGTTCCTCCTACAGAAACTAGAACGGTGAAGAAGAGAGTGAAGAGAATTCCCGAAATTGACCCTGGAATATCGGTTAAATGATGAAGGATCTCCCCCGATTTGGAACAATAAGCTATGACAGAAGTGTAACCTAAGAACACATACGTCACGGTGGCTAAAGCTCCACCCCATTCTCCTAGTGTCTCTTGAGCCATGGTTCTTATAGACATCACCTCTAGTTCTTTATTATCTACTTTCTTTTTCTTCTTCCTTTGCAGACCGACATTAATCTCGACTAGCAAAAGGGCTTCAATTAACAGAAATGCCCAACATATTGTCATTGTTATTGAACTTGGAACTAGTCCCTACAAAATAAAATGAAATCAAGCAAAATTATCTAGCTAATGAAATGTAAAATGTATGTTTTGCACTTCATATATTAATATACCATGAGATTCTTTCTCTAACAAGAACAATCACAATAATTGAAAAGAGTCGATGGATAATCCAAATCATTAATTTGGTCATGCCCGCAAATTCTTTATTCCATCTTTCCCAAATTTAATGTTTATCAAGTTATGAATCAAGCTTTTTTCCAGGAAAATGTGTGCTGTAAAGCAGGAAAGTTACCGCAGGGGAAGTTTTCTTTGGAAGAGCAAGGATCCCTGAACCAATACTTGTGCCAATAATTAGGGCAACTGCACCAGCAATGCTGCCCTTTTTCTTGGAAAATTTCACAGGCTCATCCTTCAAGCTCACGGTGAGAAATTTCTTCTTCTTTGATTTTGAAATTTCCCAAACTTGTGATCGCTTTTGGCTTCTTAATTGAGGAAAACTGAAGCCACAGCCAAACAGGACACTATTGAAAGATAGAACGATTCAGAACAAATAATTCAAATTATGTACATAAAATCCGTTTAAATAAAAATTTGCGTCATACATATTGGATTTGAAGAAATTTGGTCCTTCCTGGTGATGAAATCTTTGCAGTGATGGAGGGTTGTAAGTTCTTGAATGATGTGGAAAAGGGGCAATCAGGGGATGGAAATTCATCAAACTGCACACACATACACACACTGATAATTGCAAGTTTGAAAGTTAAGTTCACTCCAAAAAATAATGGAAAAGAATAATGCCCCCTGCCCTGCAATTATTTGATGCGAACGTCAGTTGGGAAACAACAAAAGCAGATATTTTCTTCTGTTTTTTTTAAGTTTTTTGGTTTTTTTTTTCCTTTTCTTTTTGGCGGAATATGGTTTTTTTTTTTTTTTAATTATTATACTTATAAGTTCATTCTACTACCAAACCCATAAAATATATTTTTAAATCGCCATTATCGATTGAAAACCATAACCTTATAACGCATCACAAACAAGAACACCACCACTACAAGAAAGACCATCACAACTCAAGACTTTCTCGGGATTTTAGGTAGTGAAGCTCTAACCACTTGAGCTATCCACATTTGACAGAATATGTTTCTTGAAACATAAAACCAAAAGACAAGAATTTAATTTTCAATTTTTGGCAAGCATAAATAATTTACCTAAGTCATGGTAACAATTTAAATTGGACCATTTACGTTTGTAACTTAGAAGTAGGCTATTGCGCCCCTTTTTGTTGTTTTCATCAGATTCGTACATGTTTGGGTCATAAAATATAAGAGTCCGTCTTCATGAACAAGGTCTATGCTATGAACTTAGATTATTTGACTCATTTTACTTTTTTCAATATATTTTTTTAATTTAATAAACTTGTCTCGTATCATATCTTAAATAGGTTCAAATATTCATGAATTAAAAATAAATTTCATAACATGAATCAGATCTATACAATTTTTTGTTAAAATATAATGCTTTTTCTCTTTCTAAAATATTTAATTATATTTTGAAATGCATCTTTTATCTTATTATTATAAAGGAGAATATATTAATACAAATAAAAATATATATGGATAGACAGAGTATCTGTATATGATTCAAATAATTATTACGTGTGCTTATAAAATTTGGTTACGAAGAAAGGACTTTTTAATAATGTGGGTTGGGCTTGGTTTAAAGGATTCAATTACGTACCTTTTGAGCACAATTCGTAGGCCCAATATATATGGCCCAAGGATGAATCTAGCATGTACAAAATGTCAAAATAAAGAATAAAATGTAAAAATTATTATTTTACCACAGAACAGACATTATTATTTTTACTTTTAACCCATTTTATTTTATTTCTACCTTTTCTCCTTAAACTTTTATTTGGATTAGTTTATGTACCTTCAATAACAAAACAGGGTGGCAAAAGTAACAGACATAACTAAATAAATAAAAGAAAAAAGGAAAGTAAGTTCAAAGGCCAAAACGTCAAATAAACTTTTGTTTAATAAAAAAAGTATAAGGAATAAACTCTAATATTGAGTTTTTATTGCTTATTAGTAATGTGTACCATGATATAGATTTGAAATAAAATATGGAATAATTATTAATAGACATAATTTTTTTTATACAAATTACTTATAAATACAAACGAGATTGTATATAATTAAAATTACATGAAAAATTGAAAATGTACATTGCTTATTATTGCAGTGTGGTATTGGCTGTTGAAATGACATCATGCTTTTCTTTTCGGAGGGAGTGGGACCAAATTAATGGGACGGAAGGGTGGGAAATAATTAACTATCATAATTTTTTTACTAATTTCCACTTATGTTTACTGTGCAAAAAGTAATTGAGCAGTATATTTTTACTGTGGACATGACTTCAAGAAAAGATTACAATTGAACATTTTTCTGAACTAATTCAAGAATTTACTTGTAGTGTTAAAATTTACTTGTTCTAAAATGAGTGAATAAAATGTGCTATAGCCTATAAGAAGCTATGCTCATTATGCACAAGTTCAAATCCAAGATGATTATTTTATTCTTGAACAAATTTCACATAAAATTTCGTAAAATTAATTAAAGAAAGTAATTTATATTACAAAATAATATTAATCATAATAACATAAAAGTTATACCTATAGATATGAAATTAATTTCACGAGAACAAGTTTCAAGGGAAATCTATTCACTCGAATTTACTGTAAATGAATTTTCTTACATAAAAAGGGTAAGAAGTGAATTTGTTAATATATGAAACTTTTGACTATAAAGTGCAATTTGCTTGACCAGTTTAGTCATAATGACATGATGAGCGCCAAATTTATTACTCCTTTTAAATCTATGTACAATATATTCTTGTCCCATAAATCCTGGGATACTGTTGGGCCCTTTTCTTGGCCTGCCATTGCTGGTGGGCCATATTTAATTAGCGGTTCTCCTATTTTTGAGATTGGTCAATTTATAATTCTTAAACCATTTAAAACAAATTTACCCATCCTTTTCTATAATGATAACTTAACCTAAATAATTGTAATGGGCTTGTTCAAAATTGTAGTAGGATTTTTTGGTTTTCATGGATTTACTTCTTGTTTTGGGATTAAAGTACTCTGCGATTGAATTTCGTATTTACCTTTCAACAAAAAAAAATAAAAAATCTTAACCTAAATAATCAAATAGGTGTATAAATCATTCTCAAAACTCGGTATAATAATATGCTCATCTTGCCTATATACCTAACTTTTAAATAATAATTGATCGTTTAATATGAAAATACTAAATAATATACATAGAAATTGTTGGGTGGGTGGGTGAACCATTAGGTAATACTCTTTGCCACGTTTTGCAAAGTCATTTTCACCTCAAAGACCCAATTCCTCCTACAATTATTATTTATATTTTCTAGAGCGTTCATATTAAATATGATTTGGATATGAATACTTTTGTCCCAATGCCAAAGATTTGTTTATACATATGGTTTTTAGTTACAACGGGAAGAAAGTCGAACCTAAAAACCTTATTCAAATCGAGGGATATATACTGTCAAATTAAATGAAGAAATGTAATGCTGAAATTATAGAATTTTATTGTGAAAAGTATGATTAGTGCATTTTTGCATTCATTATGTTGCCGACGATTGCGCTTGCGTGTGAGTGGATCCCATCTTACATACCCCACGCGTCATTCACACCCACAATATCCAATCACCCCCAAATCAATAATCACCGTCCAAACACACTTTTTTTTTTTTTTATCGAACAAATGACGATTCGAAGTGATGCTATAACCACAGTTATTACATTTCGTCAAATTGTTTTGATTTTATTAAACAAATTATCACGACAATAAAAGTGGGAATACACAAACAAAAACCTTGAAAATTTTAATGGATGTGTTAGAATAATATAATTAATTTCATGTCTTACAAGTACGTACTTATAGATTAAATTAAATTATTTTATGGTATCAGAGTCAATAGACTCACACCACATTATGGATTAAATTGTAATTAATTTCATGACTTTCGATAAATTCTTTTTCAACTATAGAATAAGAAAGTTCATTTCTTTTTAAACTATAGAATGACAAGTATAATGGATTAAAAGATTTAATTACACACATGATGTTTGTAATTAGAATTGAAAACCAAATCAATATGTTTAATATTCTATTTGAGATCATGCAAAGTTAAAAAAAAAAAAAATTCTATCAATTCAGGGTTGAAAGATAGTTTATCTATCACTTTATATTTGTAATTAGGGTTGAAAATCAAATCAATATGAATTGGTTTGGGGTGAAACTTGTTCACAGTAAAATTGATTCATTTTTACACTTTAATTATCACGATTCTACACCTTTTAGTAATATAAGTCACACTCTTTAGTTATGAGCTCTAATTAATATTCTATTCGAGTTAAAAAGAAAAAAATGAATGAAACATAAAAAATGTACATAGAAAATGAATCTGGTTATGCATACCATGCGCATTGACACATGGCTCGCACATTTCTCCATTTTGACCATGCATAATAGACCAAATTTTACAATTAATTGGTTAATTAATAGTTATAATTTTTAAAAAATAATATACCAATATATCAACAAGTTAAAAAAGAAAAACAACGATTTGCAAAGGTTCGGAACTACACAGAGGTATTACTTACCGTCATTTCCATTTAACTTCTAAATTAATATTTTTCCCAGAAACCATGTAAATTTCTGTATTACTTGTTTAACAAAAGATCCGTCGCAGCTATTTTAGAATCATAGAATGTGTGTTTCATAAACACTCGTTTTATCCCACACAATAATGAAAGAATTTCCCATGTGTAACCAAATCTATACATCATTAACAATATCATCATTTGTATGTCTAATTATCATCGATATTCATTAAAAACTTTAACTTGTTTAAAAATATAACATATTTTTTAACAAAATGATAGTTTAATGCATATCGATTAAAGTTTTTATAAAAATGATAGTTTTATACATAACATTGATCTTTTAAAAATCGAGTTACTAATTGAACTAACGGGTTCACATGAAGTTTTTGTTTACAATAATTTAAACCGCATGTGAATAACATTAGACAAGTTTACATTCCGAAACTTAATTAAAAAATAAAATATTTAAAAAAAATCAATAAAATCTTACTCTATCCTTTTATACTTTTTTTTTTCCTTTTTTTGCTCATAAAAATAAAAACATTGGGTAAGGTCATGAATATAAATTATCACACATACTTATTTTTTCAACTCCAACATTCCTTGCATGTCCCTAAATTTGTAAATGCAATTTACATCCCCAGAAACTACATTTTGTAGACTAACCAAGAAGACTACGTTACAGTGAAGTGTGGATAGTTTAAGTGGTTAGAGCTCCACCACCTGAGATCTTGAGGTCCCGAGTTCGAGACACGGAGAGATAATATTTATTCCCTCTTGTGGTGCTCCATCTCTTGTGGTGATTGTGGTTCCTGTCTGCAGCGAGATGAAATGATGTTGTCATATGCTCGGTGATAAAATGAATTATTGTAATTGATTGTCTTTAAAAAAAAATTACAAATAAGTGAATAAGGGATAATGCCTCAATGAATCCGAATTGCATTTATTTTTATAAAAGCCAATGCAGTTAAGGTAAAGAACAAAAAAATTTAAGTTAAATAATCAAAAGCCACACTTACATGCATTCTCAAGGTGAGATATATTATAATTCGAATATAAAGCTTTAATTTATTAAAATAAATGTACGTCGATTGTGCTAGTTTGTAACAGGTATCCAGCTTCGTGCAAGTGTATGCCAAAAATCAAATACACGAAAGAAAAAAAAGGAATTTCTCTGAATTTCTTTTTCCTTATTTTTAATTTTAGATGAATATATTAAAATCCTTTTATAAAGCCAAAATGAAAACAAACATGCTCTGCAGAAAAAAAACTGCTTTGGTTGTTGGCCTCAAGTTCAACGTCCCTTCTCTCTCATCACCTCTTTCTCTCTCCGCCCCCTTCGCCATTTTTCTCTTCTCGATGATAATCCTTTGACCCCTGCTTGCAATTCTGTTACTTGTATCCCCATTTCTGATTTGATTTCAGGTTTTTTTTACGTGTTTACGATCGAATTTTAGAGAGCGGCTGTACAGAATAATGTGAAGAAACGTCTCTCAGAAATGGCGTGTTTCGATGTTCATGCTGATTTTATCGATCACAAGACAGGGGAAATGCAGGAACCAAGCATTGACACGGATAAATTGAGCTATGAGATTTTCTCCATTTTAGAGAGCAAGTTTTTGTTCGGTTACGACGATCACAAGCTCTGGATTCCCAAGCAGATTCCGGAGCCGGCGGAGAGCGTAATCGCCATCGGCACCGTCGATGAGCCGGAGATTAAGAACCAGAGGGGGAAAATATGTGTCCTGTGTGTCGACGGGGGCGGGATGCTGAACGTTACATCGGGCAAAACGCTGTCGTATTTGGAAACGGCGTTGAGGACCAAATCTGGGAATACCGACGCCAGGATCGCCGATTATTTCGACGTCGCGGCCGGCACCGGCGTGGGAGGAATATTCACGGCGATGCTCTTCGCCGCGAACGATCAGAATCGCCCAATTTTTCATGCCGACGACGCGGGGAAATTCCTCGCTGATAATAGCAAGGGCTTTTACCGCTCCGCGAAATTGCGCAATAGAAAATCCAGTTTCTTAAATCGAGTTTTGAGCAAAACCCGAGGCGACGCCGTTTCGGCCTGTCTGGAAAAAGCGATGAAGGAGGCGTTCACGGATGGAAAAACCGGGCGCGGCCTAACGCTGAAAGACACGCTGAAACCGGTTTTAATTCCGTGCTACGATTTAACCAGTGCGGCGCCGTTTTTGTTCTCGAGAGCCGACGCCCTAGAATCGGATAGCTTCGATTTCAATTTATGGGAGGTGTGTTTAGCGACCTCAGCTGAACCGGGCATTTTCAACCCGGTTTGCATGAAATCGGTGGACGGGTTGACCCGGTGCATCGGGGTCGACGGCGGGCTGACGATGAACAACCCCACGGCGGCGGCGATAACTCATGTTCTGCATAACAAGCAGGAGTTTCCGTTCGTGAGAGGGGTCGAGGATATAATGGTACTTTCACTTGGGGCAGGGGGGCAGGTGCTGGAGGGAAGCTTTGACTATGATCAGGTGAAGAAATGGACGGCGAAGGATTGGGCGCGGCCGTTGGCTCGGATTTCCGGAGAGGGGTCGGCGGAGATGGTTGATCATGCGGTGGCTATGGCGTTCGGAGAGAGCCGGAGTAGTAATTATGTGCGAATTCAGGTTTGTGAAGAATATTAATTGCTTAATTTGCTCACTTAACAGAAATCTTTTTCTTTAATGCTATTTAAGAATCTTTTCTTGGAAATTCTGTGGTGGGAGTTCCAAAGGGCAGGTGGATTTTATGGGGCATGCAATTTAATTCTGTATCTACTTTAGCATAATATGGTAATGGTATTCCAGTGATTTATATAGTATAGTAATTTTCTTTACATTAGTATCCCATATCTGCTAATAAACAATAGATATACACACACTTGAAGGGGAATATAGGACAAGAATGTTAATTTGGAAATTGACATGGATTGCTGTAACTCTGTATTGTGCATCTGTGGTGACAGTGATAATGATATTTATTAATCACAGCTGTGTTTTTTTTAACAGACTTTATTATCTTTGTTCTCAACTGTCCACTCTTTTCCATGATGTTTTTTTATAACTGGATAAAAAAGGTTTTCAGCCCTTCCTTGAAGATGGTTATTTCTTAAAATGATGACTTCGCTTGCACTGTTTTGTAGGTTTATGATAAAGCAACCTGTATTCTTAAGGCCCTGTATTTTTCACAGTATGTCACATGTTTTACTTTCAGCTGTTAAATGTAGTTTTCACAAAATTAGTAGTAGGAAAATGATGAGAAAGATGAATAATGTTAGACTGCACAGCTTGCAATCTTGTTTGTTTTCTGAAATTTCTCTCCTGGTAGGGTGGGGTATGCATTCTAGCTGGGGGATCCACCCCTCATTTTACACACACACCTACTCATTGCCATATATAGATGCTAAAAATACTATGTGGGTTGGGGGTGGAACGATTTTGATAGTCCTTTTTTCATGCCTGACCAAGAAATTGATTACATGGACTATAAGTGGGATGTATGATGCTAGTAGAGAGTGTGACTCAACAGAAAATTGCAGTTTTTCCATAACAATCAAGATTATAGCATCATGAATGCATCTTTTCTGATACAATATCTTCTGAATGGAGCAGTTTGCCATTCATGTGTATCACCCAAGACTTGTGCACCATGGACAAGCTGGGGGTTTATTTCCTTGTTTTCATATAAGGTCTTGCATTTCATTGGTAGGTCCTACCCCCGGTGCATTCCACCTACCATTAACTTACACTCAATAATAATATGCACAACTATATGAGTATGTGAATTATGAGCGGTGGATAAAACACTCGGTGGAATGCTTGGGATCATGCATAGATCACACAATTCTTTATTGTACTCTCAATCATGTTGGTTATTTAATTTATGTACATTTAGGGCGATGATTCTAAGTCTTCTTGCCAGATAGGACACATAGGTGAATTGAATGGAAGCAATGAGGGGACTGTTAAAGCATATGATTAGTAATAGTAGAGTTGGATAATTTAATTAATTAGTCCTTGAATCTGTGGTGGATATATAGAATCTTGAATTTTAGCTACTAATACTATGATTATACAAGTATGCTGTTGAATGGTAATATTAATGATTATAACCTTATGTATTTTCCACTCAATTCATGAACAAACAGGCAAATGGATCCAGCTTCAGTAAGGAAATAGTCGACTCGGATTCCCGTCCAAGCAACGTAAAAATGCTAAGCGGAGTAGCAGATGAAATGCTGAAACAGAAGAACGTCGAGTCCGTTCTCTTTGGTGGGAAGAGGGTCGGAGAACAAAGCAATTCCGAGAGGCTCGATTGGTTCGCTGAGCAACTCGTGCTCGAGCATCAGAAGAGGAGTTGCCGTATAGCTCCCACTGTTGCATTGAAACAGGCTACTTCAAAACCATCTTATATAAACCGCCCAAACTAGCCGTTGGAGAGAAAACGGTAACGCTTACCACTCTCCATTTCATTAAGAAGTAATTAATCACTATAAATTATGTTGAAATGAAATTTGACTGTTGATAATGTCAACTAGGCCCCATTTTGTGGTACTAATAATTGGTACATAATGTTTTTGGGTCAAAAGAATATGTGGAGAATCCTAATGGCAAGATGATATGAATGTTGTCTGTTTATGGTCCCCGTGGGCTTTGTGTTGTCATTTTCTACCTATTTAAGAAACAGAACAGCTATCAACAACCCCCAGTTGTTGCAATAGTTTTGGACTTGAGGTATTTTGAGAGAGAAAATTAAAAGCTCAATTGGGTGATGTAGGAAGAAAAGGCCTAAATTTGTTGTCTGCCTACCGACACTTATTCTTGGAGGATAGGAGGGGCATATTAGTCATTTCGGTCAACAGGGTAGGCCTTGGAGATTGGTAGGGGCTAGGTGACCCTAAAGATCATGTTTGACTCTTAAACCAAAAATATACCTGGTTTTCTATTTCGAATAGTGTTTTGTTACCATGTGACAGAATAGAAGTATGATTTATTATGAAATTTCGAGTTTGAATCAATTTCTTGCAAAAGTATTTCTTGGTTACCTATTTGCCCTTCCAAAATGAGTAGATAAAAGCATTAGCATTGCAATAATTAAGTAAATTTTTGCAGCAAAATTGTTCTGCCTGAGAGAGTGAGACATAAATATATTCCTTTTCAGTGTTTTTGTCCATTGGGTCTACCATTTTTGTCACTCGGTCAATCTTGGTATGATTTCACATACAATGTGTAAGCGAAGGTTGTATTTTGTATTTGATTTTATCAATATACGAGCATGAAAATTATGTTGCGTGACATATAGCACTTTTGCCAGTTATATATGATTACAGTTAGTTGTGCCATTATTATTCAACCAGGTCGTATCAAATGATAACCGGAAAAAGACGAGACAATCACTGGGAAATTGAGACCATTCATGAAATACAATGGATGTTACATTTTTTTTGTTAGCTTTTATTTGCATGTTGGGTTTGTGAACTAATAAATTAGATCAATATGACTTGTATATTTTTGTGAGAGAGATTGGTGAAGTGGATAGTTTAGAACTTGATAATACTTTTTCAGCAACTTCCTAACTAAGAAGGCATTAGAGTCAAAAGTTGTCTAAAAAGCAACAAATATTATTTCTTATACTTGTAGATAATATTTTATGTATTTCTACAACTTTTGTACCCTTTTTAACATGTTTATATTTTTCTATGCAGGTAAAGATGTGTGAACTGGGTGAAATTTTTAAAAAAAAAGGAAAATGGAAAATGAGAAGAAGAAAGGTTTTAGTGTGGCATTAACTTTTGGGGGGATGTAGTAGGAGAAGTGGGGTTTGTGTGGAAAAAAGTTTCAACTGTAAAAAAGGAAAAAGACAAGTGGTGGATCTTGGTGGGATTCTTTGCGGGCCGGCGGCCGGGCATTGTGGTAGCCACCACACTTATGATGGTCAAACAATATATTTTGTAATTCCCTTTATTTGTAATTTCTCTATGGGGAATCTATCTCATCTATTTTTTCAATATTTCTTGTTAGTTTCTTTCTTCTTTCGACTTTTTCCTTAATGCGTGTGAGGGTGGTGGCCTGCCAACCCTCCAATATATATATATATATATATTAGAGAGAGTAGTGCTATTTGGTTTTTTATGGAACCAGGTTAATGAGGTGTCATGTCAACTCATCATTCACATAATTAATTCTACTCAAATAAATTATAGAATTATTTATAATATACTATACCCTAAACCATGAACCTTAAATCCTAAATTATGAATCATTCGGGTCGAGTGAACCATGAACCACTTAGGTCGGGTTTGGGTCTAGGCCGAGTAAAAAAAAATTGAACTGAACTAAAAAAATAAAGTTGAACTGAAAAAAAAAAAAAAATTACCCGACCAGACCTGAACCATGCCCGAATGGTTCATGATTTTGGGTTTAGGGTTCATGGTTTAGGGTATAATATATTATAAAACATTCTATAATTTATTTAAGTAGAATTAATTATGTGGATAATGAGTTGACAATTATTAATGGATATAAAAACAATGAGTTGGCATCACTACTATATATATATATATGCTTTCTCTAAAAAGTAATTTGTAATAATTAATCCGTTTAGGCACAATTTTAGCATACCTCATTTCCACATTTCTTGGAATCGAATTTACATAGTTAATTAGGTACCTTCTTTTGACCACTCTCTTATGAATGATAAAGAATTAACTTAACCACTACGATAGAACTATGTTTTATTGTTGGAAATTGGTTGAACCTCTAAATGCTTAATCTTTGCTTACATGCATTAGCTTTAGTGTGGTTGGAAGATGTTATGGAGTTCACCTAATAGGGATCACGGACCAGCCTCATTTCACTCACACATTTATATCATTATAAATAGGTACTCCTATTTCTTCGAGTTTTTCTCCTTTTAGTAGGCTTGGTTAATTTATTCTGCGGACTGTCCATGTAATTTCAATATTCTTTTCATGTATAATTATTTGTAAAATATTAGGTCTTTCAAATTCTCATAAAAAAAAGGGAGACTTCATATTCTAATTATTCCGGAACAATACTGCTTACTAAAATAGAAGTCCAAATAAGTGCGTAAATTTTTCATAGGCCCTATATCATTTCCGGTATAATATATTCTTACATCTGCTCATTATTTGTACTTTTTAAACAAAGAACATCAATTGTACAAGACTTTATTATAAAAATGACAAATTCACAAACTAATATTGTATATGTAATTCAAAAATCATCAAATCATAAATTCAATTACACTATTCTCCTGAAAGCTAACAGTACAAGTACAACATACCGAATCCACCCATAGATTAGTAAAAGAATATAGAAGCAAACACAGACAAAATCTGGCTTTCAGTAGCAACAAAAACGAAAGCAAACAACTTTGCCTTCACTCTTTATTTTAATAATTGGGAGACTCAACTATCAGATTAACATACACTCATGCTAGGCAACTTGAACGAAAAATTGCCAGGATGAGAGAGGATTATACCTCTAAAGGGGGATCTGTGCCTGCTCGTTTTGGGGGAGTTCAAGGGGTTCCTGTAGGGCTGGATTAATAGGGAAAAGCATACATTGTGCGTATTGTGCCATTAATTGATCGACAAGCACTAGCGCAACAACAGCTTCCACCATCGGAACGGCTGCATGAGAAGAATCAAGCACTTTAGTGGTCTAATAAGTTGCGTGATTTGCTAACATGTGCACCGGAGTTCCTAGAGTTGAAACCTATGGAAGTATATCTGTGATGGATGCGTTATTGGGTTATTGAAAACATCGGGTCTAAATTGGGTTGTTTTTAGATGATATGCAAATTACTCTTAAAAAGAAATATACTAGTCCTTCACAACAATAAGTGTGTCTGCTCATTTTGACTTTCCTGATATGTTGACCAGAATTGCACTAAATTACAATTCGTAGGTAAATTGTCAATGTTACTAGAATTGGCCAAAAGAGCAAAGTGCTGCAAAGCTATGGATTTTTTTTGGAAAAAAAGGGCCAGTAGAATTACAAGGAATTATAATTATTAGCAGTACAAGATAGAGGAATAGTCCAAGGAAGTAGCTAAAAGGGTCAGATTTTATTAAGATAAATGTAATTCAACATAAAAAATAATAAAAAAAAAGATTGGGCATACCTCGCGGAACAACACAAGGATCATGACGACCTCGAGCTATGAGCTCAGTATCATGTTTGTCTCTGGTCACGGTATTCTGCTTCCTCTGCATAAATATATATAAAATGTTACATATGTTTGGCATAACATGGCTGCTATAGTTATAACCCTTTTTAGTCAGCCATGGTAGTCTATAAGCTCAGAATAATGCTCGAGAAGGTAACTACATATTAACTTTCTCTACAGGCAGAAATATGTTTGCTGTATGGAACTATAACATAATGAATGATATATTATTTCCTTTTCCCTGGACATAAAGAGATTCCATTAAAAGTATCAGCGGCTTATCTCTTACATTTTTCATAGAAACTCCAAAAGTGATTAATCTTTCAAGAATTTTTATAAGGTATCCAGGGTTATTAAGTACAGCCTGCACTCTGCCAATCATGCTGACTTAACACAAAGTCAGATATTAACAGAATAATGTCACTGTCCCATGATATATTAAGCTTTATTTATAATAATATCCACCAGCTTGGACCCATCCTGGCCCACACTGCTTCTTCAGGCTGAACTTGAGCCCATTTTGAAGCACCTAACACTTTAAATTTTGGCTTAAGCTATGGACATCTGTCTAATAAACATAAAAAATAACATAGGATCATATATGAGCTAACTTGGTTTGTCAAACCTTATCCAAGAGGAACGAACAAATTAGGCATTTGGAATTGCTATGATGTGACAGAGACAGAGCAGCCTCTAACTGGTATATTTACATCTAAAACTTAGAGGTATAATTCCTGCAAACATAAACTGATGCATAACCCTCAATGGATCAAAATTTATTTCATATTGGATATGTTTGAGCCGACAGACAAACAAAACATGAACAAGGAAGCTGAAGGTAAGATAGGAGGAGAGCATACAGAAATTGTAGATGTTGGCTTGAAAGCTATTCTCATGTTGATGTTTTCTCCATTTGATATCCCACCCTGAAAATGAATATGGTACATGAAATAACAATACATATAAAATTGATGAACAACACCATCCCATACTTATCCATACCAGCTTTCTGAAAATTAAAAAACTTTACCTGTATTCCACCAGATCTGTTGGTTTTTGTTCTAACTCGCCCCTCCCCATCCATATAAAATTCATCATTGTGCTCACTGCCGGTCATAAATGAACCTAATTGACATTTCATTGACAGGATATTTAAAGTTTAGAACTGCAACATGTCTTTCTCAGCATTATAATAACTATAGAGCAGGCTTCTACAATGAATTTTGGGTTGGCAAAATAAGAATAGTAAATCAGAACTCAGTGTGCTTCTATACCTGCAAATCCACTTCCAAACTCAAATCCTTTGGTTGCAGGTAATGACAGAGCAGCTTTTGCCAACTCCGCTTCAAGTTTATCGAAGACCGGAGAACCAAGTCCCTAAAAAGATACAAATTGATGGTTATGTTTATTTTTTTCCCTTCACATAATTACCCAACTTACAAAAGCCAAAGGTGGGTTGCAGGGGGGTGGTGCTGAGATAGGGATAGAAAGAGCAGGTAAATTTACCCGTGGGACATTCCGAACAATACAGGTAACAACCCCCCCAACAGAGTCACCTCTCACTCGAACAGCATCAATAGCTGCAATCATTTTTTCTGCATACTCAGGATTTGGGCACCTTACAATATTGATCTCTATCTGGAAAAAGATTCACATTATTATTGCCTTAGCAAGGCCTTGGATTGCCACTCAAAATAGAAAAAGAAAAGAGACATGTTAAAGTATGGTATAAGGAAATTTGAGAATACAGAAATATGGATCAAGTGTGTGGATTCCAATTTTGCATACGTGTTAGATACTGATGTAAAAATACAACCAGCATCTTGCGTTTTCTTAGCTCATCCTTGTGCCCCATAATCATATAGATCGACAAATCTCAGTCTCTCTCTTACACGTAAGTATGCATGTGTGCGCTATAGATCAGATAATAACAATGATTCTATTTTTTATTTTTTATATTTTATCGGAAATAACAATGATTCCATTTGTCAGATGGTGGTTACATAATAGCTACTAGATCACGATAAAATGCAGCAGTTGTCATCTTCTTAACACAGTATTGATTTATGAGCTCCTATGGATTACTTAAGAAAACATCACAAGGATGAGGTGCAGTATTTAACAAGTTCTTTAAACAGTAAACACTTTCTGCAACATACATGAGACATTATCATTGACAATAGGAACAGCAAGACAAGGAGATCATATTATCTTACCTGATCAAGGGTCACAGTATCATGATTCACCAAATCTTCAGGAAGGACAACATTATGCACTTGTGACACATAAGCAAGAATCTGTATCAGAAAGCATGAGGAAATAGAGTCAGGAAGCCACAAAAAAGGGGATAGCCACTAGCCATGTTTACAGGGTGAGCAATTTCTAAACCTTTTATTACCTGAACTTATGATAAAATAATAAATAAAACTTTAAGCAGTAATTCTGGCACACCTACCAATAGTTTATATTATTAAGAAAATGTGTTTTCTGATGTCCAACTAAGATTTCCATGATGAAAGAGGCGGGTTTCCAAAGATTTATTATCAAGTATAAGAATTATGTTAATGCTATTAGGTGTCACCAAAACATCTCATTCAGTACAAACACCAAACTGTAAGCATTCATGAAGGGAAAGCGTAATCAGGCACTCTTTAAATGTTAAAAGCTCTGTAAAATATGATGCATGGGAATGTACAGTTGTATCCTTCTAGGAACATATATTCAGTGCACAACTGATATTTGCTCTTTTTATTTTTTATTACGATCATTAATAGCATTAAAAAAGTTTACAATTAATCTTTCATAGCAGAACTGGAATCTTACTTCAGTTCCGGCATATTGCTTTAGAATTTTCTTGGCTACAGCACCAGCAGCAACTCTACCAATAGTTTCTCTCGCAGAAGATCTACCGCCACCCTGAATTTCATAAATACATTAATATAAACCAAAAGGTTGATCTTGAAGAAGATGCCACAGCACTTCATGAAGGCTGAAGCTAGTTACAGGACACATGAATTTGTGATCCAAATATACGGATGAATCATGGATGTGTGAATAAAAGGAAAATGATAGTACCTGTACAGATCTAACACCATACTTGAAATCATAAGTTGCATCTGCATGAGACGGCCTGTAAGCTTGTGACATCTCACTGTAGTCCTGGGAAAGTTCCATAACAAAAAATAAGCTTTATGAGCACTTTATATCAAGCATCGACCTCTTAGTCTTTTATGGAGTCCAGAGCTAGAAACTGGTACAAGAGCTCAGGTACTTACATTTCCTCTCTGATCCGTATTGGGCACTTCAACCTTGATTGGAGATCCCGTGGAAAACCCTACAATAAGCAGATAATGTATCAGCCAACTTTAAATCACAAGACCAGCAATCCAAGCGAAATTGCAAGCAAACAAAAAGATTCTAGTGAGACGAATATATGACACACCATCAGCAATCCCTGAAGCTATTTTACATGTGTCAGTCTCCTTTCTTGGGGTGGTTATTCTGCTCTGGCCTGGACGCCTATATGCAAATAAATCAAAAAAAAAAATTCATGATCAGCCTGATGCACTAAGAACTGACTCATTCTTTTGCAAACTAAACACAACATTTCAATAGAAATTTACAGCTTTCAGATTTCATAACCAATAATATATACACTTCGATAATAGAAGGTTTTAAACAACACAAGAGAAAATTAGCTTTGTAAACACCTTCTGTCAAGATCTACTTGCATATCAGCTTCTGAGAGGGGAAGTCTAGGAGGGCATCCATCAATAACACAGCCCACACCACCACCATGAGATTCTCCAAATGTTGTAACACGGAAGTAAGTACCGTAGGTGCTACCAGCAGCCTGTATTTCTGTCCACAGAAAGCATTTAAGTATCTATAGCGCCCCATACATTGCAATCAATCATATTAAACATCATTACCATTTCAGACCTCCCTTAGAACAATTAGCACGGTTAGAAGTTTTTAGAGAAGGCACAAAAGTAATTCAACTTTTTTCCAAAAATAAAAAATCTAGACAATAACATTAAGACCAGAAGATAAAGCTTGTATTCTTCTACATTATTCCTTCTCCAGAGATCTCTCCTGAAGAATAATTGATAATTCAATGCTTTAGAATAATGCATGTCTCCAGAAACAGTCAACTTAGGTTCCACATGACCAAATGCTATTATCAATAACTAATTTTTCAGATCACCTCCCAAGCAGTTTGCAATACTCAGCACATTTCCTCTCAAAATCATCCAACCGCAGCTCATAAGCCACTAATGTTACACTCAAGCTAAAACACAGTTGATAAATAAACAGTTATGTAGTCCTCCTAAGTCCCAATCAATCTCTTTCGGATTATTCTTAAATCTAACCAGAAGAAAACTGAATCCAGCTCAAGTACACCTCTGCATTTAGCTTTATAATAAATTTCACAAACATCATAAAGTTCAATTCATCCCAACGACCCCAATCAGTACTCTAATCAGATAAAACACACACATGTATTCAAACTATTTTCACCTTCTCACTTTAACAAAACATTCAGAAAACAATCTATCAACTATAATTATTCACCAAACCAAAAACACAGGATTTTCGCAACTCAATTCACTGAAATAGAACAGATAAACAAAAAATCACGAGATTCGCACCTAGGCGCTTGGGCTGCGATCGGCGAGCATGCAGCTGGAGGCTCTGCAACGGCAGCATCGACGTGGAGTGGATGGATCCAAGGCGTGCAGGTCCATCAGCAGAAGATGGAGCTCCGAGGAAGTGTTTGGTGCAGAGATTCGACGCCATTCTCCAAACGTCGCTCTGAATTTGGGGTTGGTGAGTGAAAGGGGAAATTTTTCAGTGGTTGAGATTTGAGAAATTGAAGAAATGCGTCTATATATACTTCCGGGGCGGGGGAAAGGGGCTGGGTTGGTTGTTAACAAAATATGGGTGGGTGAACACTGGGTGGGTCCCACAGGATGGCTTGCACCTACCTCTTTTTTCCATTGTTTTATTTAATTTTAAAATGGTTTAATAATTTACGACATTGATATTTAACTATTTATTTTAATAATTACATTGAGCGTTCTAATTGCGGAATGGAGAAGACAAAAAATGGAAAATGTGGCCAACTCTGTAAAAGACTCGAAGGTCTGAGTGGGTTCGATGTGAATTTTTTAGACTTGTTTTGATTTCTAATATTTATTTTGAAATATACAGTCCTTTTTTTTTTTTTTTTTAATGTTACTTGATTTAAGACTAATATTAGGATTCCTTCATTGTTGGTAGAGTGTGTTCCCCTAAACTAGTTTCTGTTTTAATACTATTTGGTCAAACTAATTTTGAAAATGGAAAAGATTGTGATTAACAACACAGAAATTAGGCAAATTTCAATTATGGTGAGATAGAGGCACTTTAGATTATCTATTGCACTTTTATTTTTATCTTGTTTTTCATTCTTTTAATACATGATGCATATTAATAATGATATGTGGTGTCATTTATTACATGTGTCATGTATTAAAAATAGTAAAATACGAGATGAAAATCAAAGCTGAATAGGGGATCTTATTGGAATTGAAGATTGATTTTTTTTTCAACATCATCTATTTTACTTTGGTGTTTTGTTTTATATTTTATTTACTTTTAATACATCAAGTATCATTCATAATAATATGTGATGTCATTTATTATTGAATGTAGTGAAATATGAGATGAAATTGTAGAGAATATGTAGAGTCTTTTCTTAGGGTAGTCACCAAAATGCAATTTTTAAGAATGTTGGGGTGTATATGATTATGGAGATGAGATAAGGGGTACACATAATATATTTCTTCTCTCACCTACCCATTCTCTCCTACTTACATTTCATCACAAAAGAGTCATCTCATACTCTACTTACAATCATATCGATACTTGTTGGGCCATTTAAACCGGATACTATTATTTTATAATTGGGCAAATTCAGAAAATAAATAAATGTTACGGTAACTGGGCCTTATCTTATTTGTTGGGCCAAATTAATTTTGATTGGGCTGTTGGTTAAACCTTGAGACATGGGCTGGAAAAAGAAATGAATTCGATATGCTAAATCTCTCTTGGGCCTTGTCTTGGTTTGTTGGACTGTGAATTTGTTTAAATGGGTCAAAAGTCACTTGAGCCAAATTGGTCGGATCTTTGGGCTGTGAAAAGAAGTTTTAGATTGTTAATTTATTTAATTTTATGTGGACTTCTTGCAATAATTGTTATTTTCTCTTTGGCCCAGTAAGTATTTTATCTGAGACAAATATAAATATTATTCCACATAGGCTATGATAACTATATAAATATTATGAGTCATATCCCTTGATCATTATTATCCAAATGAAGATATGATAACTTTTAATTTGGGCTCAAGAATGAGAAATCATGTTTTGGATTTTATCAGAAAAAGATATTAGCTTTGTATAATTCGTTGAAAAATTGTTTTATAGTAGTATGATTTCAATAGTACCGACCCAAAAAAAAGGGGTATGATTTCAATCGTCAATTTTCAATAGGTGAGACACACATCTGAACAAGAAATATAAATTCCAAAATTTAGATAGAGGAACGCATTAGTAGGTTTACATCACGAGTTCTATTCTTTTTAAATTTTTGTGCCAATGTTACACTAATGTGCAAATCTTTCATTTATTGTAAATTTTATTCCAAGCGTTGTATATTAATATAATAACATGTTATGAATCTTAAAAGAAAAAACATCATCAAATATAATAATATAATGTGAACAACGACACAAATAAAAAGTTAAATGCATATGCATGGAGGTCATGAAACATCCGCATTTATTTATTCATTCATATGGCTATAACGCCAACAACAACATAACACAGACTTAACATAGACATAACTTGAGGAACAACATAAGACACATAACTTTTTATAAAAGTAGCATCGCCACTAAAATAGAGGACAAGGGGAAAGATTGATTCCTTAAGATTCAATTTTTGTTGGTCCGATGAGATACTTCCCGTCCTCCATAAAGACGATTTTTACATACGCCCATCTGTACAGTCAAATATATATAAAAAAATAAATAAATTCATTCAATAAATACTTGTCAATTTTTTTTTTTTTTTTTGAAAGAATTACTTGTCAATCTTGTATATCATAGAAGATATTTTTATTTTAATTGAAACTCATTAAATATCTGAGACTTCATTTGGATAGGGAAGATTTAAAATAAATATATTTGAAAAATAATACATGCAAGAGATGAGAGAGATAGGAAGAGAGTGAAGGGGGAGGGAGAAGGGGTACAGAGGGGGAGATTTTAAATTATTAAGTTTTAATGAGGATTTGAAATTCCTCATTTTTAAATTAGCTATTCAAATTTAAGTATTTGTAAATTTATTTAGAGAGTTATTATTTGTGTGTGAAATTTATGAATTTCAAATCCATCCATCCATCCAAATGGAGCCTGAAATAATAATATGCATGTTTCCAAACAATTAGACGTACATATTTAAATGAGAGAATCAAATAAAAAGTAAAAACAAGAAGTTATTCTAATATAAGATATTCTTACTTTAACGGAAAGGCAATGGACAAGTTGATTCCAAATGAAAACATGGTTGCAGTAGGAAAAGATAAAAGGAGTAGTAGATATTATTATTGAGTGAGAGTGTTGAGTGGTGCAAGTATGAGGTGAATTAGGATGCTTATTTATAGGAGCTTGCTGCTTGCTCCTGCCCACATGTCACACCTACCACGAATTAACTAAATTCTAAGATAAGATAATAAAATATGCCAATTATTGTACCTCGAAAGTCGAAATATAATTAATGGAATACGTGTGTTTTGATAGGTCAATCATAAATTTTATCTAAATTTACGATGCAATTTCTTATGCAATTTTAGCCAGCAATTGATATTCTCAACTAAAATATACATTGATATTTTGCGGGTCACAGAGAGCAATATTAAAATAAATTTAAATTATTCTAATATTTTAATTATTCTTCAACGATCTCTCTAGCTATCACCGTTTCTTTTTTACTTCTCATTTTATTCGAATACAATCCTTCTATGAAACTTGTTCATAATATAAAATTGTTACCACTATTTTTATTAGTTGACACTTATAACATTTAATAATATGATCTCAATTTATAAGTGTAATGATATCAGTTGATAAGTATAGTAATATAAATTTTTTACTATGAATAAGTTTCACCTTATACCTCTATCCCTATTCAGAAAGTGTTTCTTTTTATTTGTCATTTTACTATTTTCCATGCAAATTTATCTTTGTCTTCCAACAATGTTATTAAGTAGTTGTCAAAAAAAAAATGTTATTAATTAGTATCAGTATAATCATTGTGCACCAATATTCAAGGACAATATGATTGTGGTTAGTTTGCTAAATAAGGATACAATGGTCTTTTGTTACCTTTATAAATAAATAAAAAATTAATTTATGTAAATTGATAGAATGAGACAAATAAAAGGGAAGGTGGGAGTAATACATTATGCGTAAAACATTCAATATATTTTGAATAAAGAGATTCATAAACGACACATTTTATATCTATAAGAAAAATAACGAGAGCAATGAACTATTATTTCGTTAAAAAAAAAAAGGAATATCCAAAAGACAATTTTATACGAGATTGAACCATGATTCACGTGGTGAGGGTTTTGATCAAGTTGCTGCATAAAATATGCTCGAATTCATGAAACCAATAATTTAGATCAATCCTCTAAAAAAAAAAAATTATGGTCAATCATTGTGTGGTCGTCAATTCTGCCAGCTAATTCCATCAAAATTAAAAAGAAAAAATTGGTTTGCATAATGATTGAGCCATATTGTTGGGATTTCACGTGGTAGGAGTTCACATCAGATTGCCGGCTAAAATATTACTCCCTCCGTCCCAAGATAATGTGTACTTTTACTGTTTCTCGTGTTTTAACGAGTGAGTTTTTTATTAGTATTTAAAATGATAAAGTATTTTTTAAAAAGACATATAATAGAGGAGATGTAGATTTATCATACATCTCCTTAAAAGTCACTTTATCATTTCAAATACTAATAAACAACTCGTTCGCTAAAACTCGATAATAAAGATAGTTTGCACAATATCTTGAGACGGATGTATTATTAATTAAATCAAAGTTTAATTATATTATTAAATCAGTATGCATCTTGTGCCCCAAATTTAAGTGCAAATTCAAGTGAATTTTTAAACAATATTAATTATTTTTTGGATACTAAATAATGTCACGTTTTCATTGAACAATATTAGACGATAAATTAAACTTATAATTTTTTAAAATATATGCGCAATATTACACACCCCATTCAGTTTTAATGTTCAATAATAACATATCAATCAGACTAAAACTAACCAAATAATTGCATGAAAACATTATTATTTTAACTGAAACTAGTCAGGCAATCACAGTAATTTAAATGAAAGTAAATGTATGTTCCCATATTTAAAATAAAAAAAATAGCAGCTAAAAAGAACATTGATCATAATCAAAAGTAATTACTTTTTAAGGGTCGAATTCCAGTGATGGAAAAGCCAAATGCAAACATGGTTACAGACTTACAGTAAAGAAAAGATGATCGAGACGAAGTAGGTAGGTAATTTTTGAGTGTGAGTGGTAAGTATTGGGTGAAAATTATGAGTAGTATGGTTATATACATGAGCACGTTTGTTATGTATTATGAGATATGAAATAATATGAAATCATTTAAATTTTTTTATTTACTCATGTAATATATTTGACTTTTTTAAGTGTTTTTTATGATGAATTAAATCATGATTAGTATTATAAATACCACCTAGGAGGGATAATGTTTAGTACCTACGAGGTGGAATGTATAATCATGTAAATATGGAAAAAGAAAATGTGGGCTTTCGGACCAAAAAGAAAAGTCATCAAGTATACAAACACTTAAAAAGGGAAGATATAATTTATTTTCCCCTAATTCCCTTTATTTTTCTGCGTAACAAACGGACTCACATATAGGAATAGGAGCTTGACCCATGCCACATGTCATAGCATCTGTCATTGAAATCATGGAGACACAATTCCAGCCACTCATTCTAGATTTTGGGTAAGATGAGGTAAATAGAAAGGCAAATCAACGTATTCTGAATATTTCTACAGAGTCAATTTCAAACTCAAATTACACTCGTGCTCATGCAACAATTTAAGAAGCCAATTCTTGTTACTGACAGGCAGAAACCCAGCAAGCCAAAGTTAAATTCATACTCGAAACAAATGTGTAATTTTTTCGACAGATACAACCGTATTTGTATGTATCTAAAACTAATATCAAATGTATATGCACACACTATTCTTCATATATTTAGTTAAAAACAAAGAAAACAAGCAAATGATGTAAGAAGCATGCTATAAAACACAATTTGTCCTCCACCAATCCTGCCACTTACCTTGAGCATTTTCAGTTCAACGAGCTGCGGGAAAGAATGCTTTAAACCGGGACGTTGATTTGCAGATGTTGCTCTTGTGTCTTAACTACTTAGAAGAATGCTCCTCTGGAGAAATACTTTGATATTCCATAACAGCCTTTGTTGGTGCACTGGTTTTAAGCACCATTTCTTCATACTCGTCGTTGGGATTTGAAAGGGCCGTGATGGCGCCTCCTGCGCCTATTGAAGCCTCGCCTTTGTGTATAACAATAGTTCTGATGACAATGTTGAGGTCAAAGGTTTGGTTATAGGAGAAATATCCGATGCATCCAGAGTAGATCCCTCGGGAGCTCGTTTCCAGGGAGTCGAGAATTTCCATTGATCTCAACTTGGGTGCACCTGTCATTGAGCCACCTGGAAATGCAGCTTGTACAGAGTCCACTGCACTGACATTTGATCGTTTTTTCCCTCGTATTGTGCTGACCATGGTGTGAACAGTAGCATATGATTCGACTTCCATTAGATGAGGCACGTGAACTGAGCCTGGCTCACAAACGCGTCCAAGATCGTTTCTCAGAAGATCCACTATCATTAAATTTTCAGCTTGGTCCTTCTCACTACACAAGTAGAAGTTAGTGGCGAATACAAGAGAATCGCTTGGAGTGATTCTTGATTGAGTAACACTCTTGTACACTAGTTGTATGGTGCACCTGTACACAACTAATACTTTCCAGTGAAAGAAACTAATTATTTTTGGTAAAAAACAACAAATACGAAAATACCTTTTAGTAAAACAACTAATACCACTTAAAAATACACTTGAGTTGCACAGTTCATAAAAGTTTGTCTTATTGATTAGGATACACTTCTGTTACAAAAATACAAATCTGTGACAAGGACAGCAAATAATATCTTGGAAGTGGTGTAGCGACACGAAATGGGCCCAGATTCAAACTGGCATGAATGTAATTACTACAACAAACTAAGCATTTATGCAACTATGAGAGATCATATCTCGACGCGGTGCTCAGTCGAAACACATGTTGTTATTAATATGACATGTTTCTTAATTTCCTTCCCCTTTAAATTTGACTTATTGATTCTCAACTTCCTACATACCTTATTCTAATCCAATCAAGTGTGTGTACATTTTCATCTCAGCATTCGCATTTTTGCTAACCTCGTTCTCTCTTATGTCTGTACTTAGTTGTCCAACACTCTGATCCATAAAGCATAACTGGTCTTATCTTATGGATATGTTATATTCATACTGGCATGAATGTAAAAGATTAAACTAAAAACTGCACAAGTCTCGGTAATCAAGAGATGTTCAAAG
The DNA here is from genome assembly GCA_037126765.1 of Stenogyne calaminthoides. NCBI lineage: Eukaryota > Viridiplantae > Streptophyta > Magnoliopsida > Lamiales > Lamiaceae > Stenogyne > Stenogyne calaminthoides. The sequence goes on from JBBCBC010000042.1 coordinate 3,909,196, forward strand.
TAAACTTGCCTGTACTGCAACTGTTGCTTGTGCAGTTCATCTTCCTCTGGAGATGTTCCACGAGCTATAGTACCCTTAATGGGCTTCGCTTCTAGAATGTCATTCTTGTCCAGACGTAAGAACCTTTCAGGCGAAGAACAGCAAATGCATAAATTTTCTTTCGGAAAATTAAGCCAGGCAGCATAGGGAGCTGGATTTCTTTCTCGAAGATTTAGATAAAGTCCGAGAGGATCTATCTCCTCTACTCTTGTTTTTATCTGTGTTGTAAGGCATAATTCATAGCTTTCACCGTTTTTTATAAATTTCTGACATCTCTCGATGTCTCTAATATATTGCTCCATTGATTTCTGAGCTGCAAATCCTTCTCCAGGAGAATTTTCCGAAGAAACTCTTGATGCTGGAGAGGTTGTCTTTTTTAAAGGACGGAGTTTCATATTCAGAAGCTTCCGTTCAATATCATCCAGCCATGGAGACATACTTGTATTTTCATCGAGTATAGACAGGACGTAAACATCACCCATATGATGATCTATTGCCACAAGATTATCCGTAAAGAAAAGACAAGCATCAGGGGGGCTCGATTTGTGACAATTCGAAGACGCCCCACATTCAACTTTAAGATCATACCTGCATTCGAACCATTTCATTGTATGTGAGAAATAAAAAGCAGATGTATATTACTTTGTAAATTACGATGTAATAAAAGAATCTTTAACAGCTCATTAACGATTAGAAAGATGAAAACCTTGTATAACATGAAAATATCATAAGATAGATCTTTTTTTTTTGTGTGTGTGAGTGTTTCCTAATGAAATAGCTGCCATACCCAATGTATCCAATATAGCCACCATAAAAATCGAAAGGCAACCCTTCATAATCTGCCGCATCATAGCAGAATGACTGTAGCTCCTGAAGCAAGGAGGCAACAAGAAATTAGTATGAAACTCAATGTGTTCAATTTTTATTAAGAAATCTAGATAGATGAAGCATTTTATAACAATAACGACACTAGGCTACTGTAAGACTGTCATTATACTCTTAAAAAAATTGGTACTTAATATATATTGAATAAACTGTTTTGTCCTGTACAAAAAACATGAAAATACATACATATTTGGAAAGGTCTGGATGAGATGAGATATGCTAACCAGAATTTCATTTAAGTAAGCTAAAGAAAATATTACATACATACCCTCAAGAAGAAGAGGAACTCTTGTCGTAACATAGAAAACTTTCACAAGGTCAGATACAAGAGAGAGGGTGTGGACTTCTATATATAGTTTTCATCTCCCCTGTTGTGAAAGACAACTCTATTCGATACAGACTACGTACTTAAACATCACATTCTGAATTACCTGATCCAAAAAGTTGAAAAATCCATCTTCTAAATAAGTACTTCTAATAGAGCCCTCAGCATCTTCAATTGATAGAAGGCCTCCTTTATTAAATGCCATATCACTGCAATACATGTCAATAGGAAGAGCTTCTAAGACAGAGAAATCATAATTTAAACAAGCATGAGTAAAGTGCATCCAACTTAGAAGAGTACCAGCTTATAAATACGTAAGACCATATTCTAACCTCTTGTTAGACATTCTAAATGTCAGTTGTCTCCACAGGGACCCACCTTTACCACCCATAAATGAAAAGCGAGCTCTGCTCTACAAAGACAAGATGGTTCAACATAAAAAATCATAGACACAACAGATGAGATTATTCTTTTCCCAGAAAAAAACTAAACATCAAACAGAGTAAAATGTGAAGGAATGGGATAACACAAATTGCAACAAGAGAACTTCATATCTACTACTCCAAAAAAGTGTTTTCTTTTATTTATTTTTTATTTGAGCCCAACAAATGCCTTCTACATCACCACCAGAACTTTGTACAGAAAAGAAGATTTCAATTGTTACTGTAATCTTCAATACTTTTATGCTTGAAAAGAAAATTGCAAATGGGATAAAATCTTTCATTCCAACTCAATGTACTTATTGTGGTGATAACTGCTGCATAGATTTCAGCATATATCTGTATTTGACCTAAGGCTAGCTCCAGGTAAAATCTAACATAAATATAGCATAAAACAGGCGGAAATTCATCAATACGCACAGCAATCTTCAACTAAAAATACAGAACATGAAATCAGAAGAAGAAGTGAACCATCTCAGTCGAGGAACTATCCAGCCAAAACGTGTTTCCTGCAGTATGGTCTCCGAACAGCTCACAGAATACATTTTCTGCTCCACCAACTTGTTTGACAGAACACTCAACTTTTCTCCATTTCAGCTTCAATTTTTTTGCATTTCTCATGTGTGATGATGGCTTCATTAAGTTAGAGAGGCTGGCATTGGCATGCTTCTGGTTATCAAATCCATTCACCAAATGTTTCTGGAATAGTTGAGTTATATTAGGCACCTGCATGCATGCTAAGTAAAGATCACTGCTCAGAGCAACCGAATGGAGCACAATGTCGTCAATATAAATTACTCTTACATATTCGCAATATAGCATATCCAGATAGTTTTAGACAACAACACAAATAAAAAGAGAGAACAAACAAAAAAAGATAAGCTCGTCATATTTTATCATGTTTATTACCAGAATACTGAGCCTTCCTCTTGCTATCCAATGATGATCTAAACCTAAACCAGTAATCCTTAGTGATTTCTGCAAAATTTTTGAATATTTGCCTTCCATGGCAAGTAGCAACGCTCTCTGGATGAAACTGCAGTCATAACTAAAACCAATAAATTTTGGTATAAAACAGCAAAGTAATTAATGAACCTTAAATATATAGGATAAAATTAACCTGCAACCCATAATGAGGTCTACTGCAGTGCATAATTCCCATTAGAATATTTTTTGTCTGCACCTCCTGTGGGTTCGAAGAATGCCACTGCAATCCATTCTCTGATTTGGTAGATAAAGATTTAGCAAAATTTTCTGGGCAAGCTTGTCTCTCAGAGCCATCTAAGTAAGAATCACAATTTTGGATTCCAAGAAAGGGTCTCGTTTCATGAGAGGACGTCCATGCTATAGGTATGAGTTCCTTAGGAAGTGAGTCCGGATCTACCACAAGGGAATGATATCTGACCACCTGAATCAGGTTAAAACACAAATTTCAAGTTGATCTCTTTTGTTCTATGTAGAGAAAGTATAGAGAAATTAAAATATACTAACTGTTCAAATCTTGTTAAGGAAATGCATAAAAAGAAAAGAAAACAACAAGAAGAGGGCATTAAGAGAGATAGAGAGAGAGCTGATAAAGTGCACTCCAATCCAAGTTAATACATATAAGTAACTCAATCTTTAGGTAGCTTCAGATACAACCATGCCTTCTGATACAATACCATAATAGAACCAAAGAAATATGTATTATATAATTTCCAAAATGTGACAGGGAATACTAGCCACATGAAATTACATTGAAAAGCAAGGTTTGTATCTAAACAATCCACCAAAATTACTTCTTTCAGCAAAGCCATGTAGTATATTACATGTAGTCCTAACAATCAATTTAAAATAGTATAGACATGTGAACCTCATGGCGTTGACCTGACCTTAAATCCTGAATTTTGTCCAGAAGGAATCCCATGGAATAATCCACAATCATTATGCTCGATATCACTGAAAGGGTAAAATAAAAACTGTTGAAATCCGAAACAAGATATGGAACAGCTAATTGACTAATACAACAGAAAACTAGATTAATGGTTGTAGAATTCAGAATCAAGATAGAAATATGTTATGAAGCAATGTTTTTTCTTTGAATATTATTTGATTTAGGTATTTTGTGTTTGACTATTATGAAAAATCTTTCCAAGTTAAATAAATGTTTGGTTATAATTCATTAAGTCATTAACTACAAGACCTTGTAAAGCATGCCAAAATGCTAAAAAGGGAAATGAACAAATTATCTTACCTCAGCCTTCCATGAATAGGTTCAGGAGCATGGATGACTTGAGCACCATGCACATAACCTAAAGCCTGCATATCAGAACATGGACCAGAAGGAAATTGTTGATACATAAGCAGTTTAATTAAAGTATCAATTAACAGCTCAAACATTTAATTGATCATATAGGAACTCAAAATGTAAAAGCAATTATGTGAGTACTACATACATACAAGAACAAACCATGTTAGAGCATTAGTTCATTAATATTGACACTAAAGATACCTGATGGCCAAGGCAAACACCTAAAATAGGGATGTCCCTACATTCAAGCAGCAGCCTGAGGCATATTCCTGAGGTGTACAACAAGCCAAATTAGGAATCAGGATAAGTTAATAAAGTATAACATTAAAAAATAAATATAAATAAAATAGATCTAGGCCTATAGAAGGTTGTAATTGAACAAATGACTGCTCCAAAGCAAAGCAGAACTGTAGTATAAACATTTACTCTTGAATGTGATGAATGAAATTCCAGCTTTTGGCTCTATTATATTTAAAGACTCCATAATTTATTCATGGAACACTATTTGAATCTTCTAGTCAGTTTTTCTATCAAAATTATGGATGTAGAGAACATCCAACAAACTCTGTTTTCCATTTTACATCATCACTTTTGGTTATACAGTGTGTTTTGGGAAAAGAAACAATAAATATAGGCCTAGTTCTTCCAACCACGTCCAGTGCATGTTCAACATCCTAAAATGGTACTTGCATGGAGACAACAGTAACTGCTAATTAACACAATAATTGAAGTTATAAATATATATTTAAAAAAGTATAGTTCATTGTAATGCAGTTTTCAGGTCTAACCTATATCGGCAGCACATGATGGAGAACCAGGACCAGGAGATATCACAATATTATCAAATGCTTTTTCTTCATACAGGTAATGGCAAACTTCTTCCCAGGACCACTCATCATTACGAATCACCACAGGAGGCACTGGTATAGAAGAAAGTTTGTCAAACACACTTTAAAAGCTTATAACATCCTTAGTGCACAAAATCAATTTCCATCAACTAAGATTTGAACATATTTCATAATCAAGTAAATTATATGATATATTGCAAAGACGTTGTTAATTAAGGCAATTGAATAAAATTTACTTCAACTATCAGTCCAATAACCTGATTTCCATTTAACGAATCAGATCATAGTGTAAATAGAAACTAGAACTGGCGTGTATTCTGTGTGCGTTTGTGCTTGCATCTCATCATCGGATTTTATATTTCAAAACTACTCTCCCACCATTCTGTGAGGCTTATAAGTTATAAAACAGTATCTTCTGATAGCAAATAAAGCACTAAAATGAATGTATTTGAACCAACAGATACTGACAAGATAACTAAGCACACATGCAAAAGAACATGAAAGAAATCTTACATCCATTAATGACAGAAAGCTCCTGGAAAATATTATAAGTGTAACTATCATAATTATCAATCAAAAGCGTCCGCACATATTCCAACTTCGAAGAAGGTTCATTCAGTTGTTTCTTCCCTACATAAGACCCTTCCAAGTGCCCCGGTACTAAATTGCTCGAAACGAAAACCTTCTTCACAACCCCATCCTCCTTGTCTTTCCTGTTCAAACCACCAAATCTACTGAAAGCTTTTGGAACATCCTGTTTCAAATTCTTACTGTGGGGAATATTCTCTAAACAAGAAAATGCAATCTCAGTTGAAGATGAAAACAAACTAAAACCCATTCTATTATTCTTCACTTCTTCAACAGAACAACACAAGGAATCAATCAATTCCACACAATTCAAGAGCCTGCTGCAAACACACTACTCCCTGCAAAACACAATCCAGAAAGGAAAAAAAACAAGCATCACAACTTTAACTTCTCCAACAACCCACCAAATCCAGAAATTGCTAACCGTAAATCGCAAATGGAAATTTAAAAAAATTATGAAAATGTGACAAAAGAAAACGCAAGCATGGATACATTAACAGATCCAAGATTCTGCAAATATTAACAAAAAAACGAACAGATCATCACCATTAAGCTAAGAACAAGTACCTGTAATAGGAAACCCACTACGGTGGTTCTTCTATAATTTTTTTCAATTTTATTTTTTCGAGTATTATTCTATTGATTTGGGGGGATGAGGCGTTTGTGAGCCACCTCTTTTTTCGAAGTGGAGAGTCGGCGCGGGTTTTTATGTGTATAACCAAAAAAAATTAGTTATTACCAGAAAAAATAAATTTAAAAAGTGAAATTCGGGTCAAATAAAAAAATGTTTTAACCAATAGTATTGTCCCACGCGTCGTTGGAGACCATCCATGCTGGCCCACCTAGCACCAACTTACCAAACGGTGGATACTGGGTTGGGCTCACACAGTCGGTCAGATTGGGTTTAGGCCCAATTAAGTTCTAACTTCAGTTGGGTGATGGATCGGGCCTATTTCTTTGGTAAGATTGGGCTGGGTCGTACTCGAGCTTGACCGATTGAGACCAACCCTTAATTAAGCCCATTAGAAAATCAATACATGTATTATCGCGTATGGTTGGTTAATATTGTTTTTTCTATATGGATTAAAGTTTATTGTTTAGTCGTAGATTCATTTTCTAGTTTCATCATCCATGTAATATTTATACCGGAATAAAACAGAAAAACGAAGTAGAAATACGCTATATACGTATATGAGTGTCAATTTGGAAAGGGAAGATTATTTAAGTTTTGTTGGAACTTGGAATCACAAAATCACATTTTCTTTTATAATTTAGCCCCCGTTTATAATTTCTGTTAGTGACATAGAAGCACTTTTTTTTTAGAAAAAATTGAGTCCTAATTATTTAAAAGTAAGTGATTTTAACGGTTTAAACATTGATTGAAAGCAATCCCTTAGTGGTCCATGAACTATTTTTTATGCTAAACATACGTTTCTTGTGAAAGCTCTCGAGGTCATGTTTTAAATTTTATATCATCAGTATGAATTGATTCCAACTTACAAATTGACTTTTTTCCAAGAAAAAAAAAAGAGAAATTTATCTATCGAGTGGAGCAAAACTAAGAGTTGCTACTAAATTAACACCTCGAATCAAAATCTTGATTATAGGACAAATTTACAAGGTTTCCTTTGCTTTGTATAGCAAATGATCAGATTACATGTTCTTAGATATTTTAAGAGGTTCTTATATCATACAGAAATTCACTCATTAATTTTGACCTATTAATCAGTCTAAAATAAATTTAACAAAATTTATTTTTCCTTGCTCAAAAGCGGTTTATTAATTTAGCAATTGAAACACCCTCGTCCAATAATAAAAGAAAATATGCTCTGTATTTGGAAGCTCAGGCAACATGAAATGTACATTATCCATCTAACATTATTTCTGATTTGATATGTGGTAACTGGACTAATTTTGAAAATTATAATTTTTCACTCGATTAATAGACGATAATCTCTGCTAATGGACGTAACTGTCTATTACTTAATCAATTATAGATTAGCCTCTTAAACTAGATAAATTTCATTTGTTATAGGCAAATCTGTGCATCTTTAACACCACTATATAGAAGTTTTTGTTACACTTTAACCCCTAAACTATATGATTTAGGGGTGTTTGCAAAAACTTATGTGATTATAGTCATCTATAATTATTTGAAGAAACAATTTAGAGTATTTTATTTATAACTTTTAATAAACAAATAAATAAACTCTCATTTAAAAATTTGGAAGCTTTAAAAGAGAGTGTTTTTTAATAAACATTAGTCTTTTTTTTTTTTAAACTTTTTACATTTTTTACAAATACTATTAACTTTTTTTTTTAAACACTATCAACTTCTACCATTAATCATTTTTTTCATTCACTAATTTTAATCAATTATTTAAAATCATAAGTTTTTGCAAACAACCTGTTGCCATCCACATTCCACGGGCTACAATTTATGATATATTGACAAATAATTTATCTTTGTATTCCAGACGTGCTGGAAACTGAAAATGGGGATCATTATTCAAGAATGATGACGATGATAATTAAGCAAATTAAATCGCGAGGTTTGACTCTGGTGTACCTTTGTCTTGAATGTTATCATCATTTATACCTTTTTCTTTATTTCTTGACACACCAACTTCTTTGACTTGCTTACATGTATTTATTTGATTTTGAAAAGGATTAAAATTCATGCATGAATAAATTATGTAGTAACGTTTTTGTGGTACATATTAAAGTATATCCAAAGATTGAAATAGTGACAGTTGATTCTACAAACCTCTCAAAATTACTCATCTCTTAACTGAAATTGAAACTTTATTTTTTCACATTAATTTGATCATAGTTACATGCATCAATTATGCTATTGCAAAACTTAAAAAAGAAAAAGGAAATCAGATGAGTATATGAATTTGTGTGGAATATGACTAGCTAGCTAAAGAAAGAAATGACCAGAAGATTAAAAGTGAAAGAGGGAGTACTATTGCATTAGTAAACATGTCCTTATATATAAGAAACCACATATACACAAGAGAGAGATAATTTAAATCACTCTTAAAAAAAAACCATATGCTCAAATAATTAAATTAGGTTAGGACAGGAAATGAACTTTTGCTTTAAGACCCGAAAAGGAAGATTTCAAACCTCAAAAGTAGGAAATTGCATGGACATCATAACCCTACCCCACCCAACCCCACTACTTAAATATATATATATATATATGAGTGTGTATATAATTAAGCATTATCCTAGCTATTTTTCTCTCAACTTTACTATCTCTCCCTCTCAACAAGATCTCTATCATATGTTCTTATTTTGATCATATATAATTAGGGATGCAAATTAATTAGCATATATATATTTTTTAAATTTTTTTTATAATTCAATATTTGGTCCAAGGATGATTAGCGGAACCCATACTATATACAATTAACTTGGATTGTAGTACATACCCCCTTCATTTTCCATATTAACAATATTGCTTGTTAGAAGATATATTTTCATTTGATGCTTATGTGTGTATATATATATATATATATGTATATCATGGTGCATGTCTCCCTGTATGCCATTTGCAGAGCTCGTTGGAGGAGTCGCCGGTCCCATGTAGATGGCGTATTAGGATTCAAGCATATTAATTCGAGCATATATATATATATATATATATATATGGCATGCGCATGTCTTGATTAATATATATACTACTATAGTTTAATTTGGGGTTATTATTTATTGAATTGTGTTAGGAAATTTTACTGTCAAGCTGAAATGCATTAAGAATCCAGGATATTTCTGGAAATCATGCATTATTCTCCACTTTTTAAATCCGAAAACAAGCTATAGACCTATAATATCAATTTTCACTGTTGAATAAATTTGTGAATTAATATGAATATATTTGCATATTTTATTGGTAGTGGAGTATCAATTATTTTTAGTGAGACACAATTTTCTGAGTCAAATATCACAATAAGACAGGAGCATAATCTATGCACGATATTCTAACATTTTAGAAAGAATAATTGATAATTTGTACTAATTTATAAATTGTATCATGCCATGCATGAGATCATCTCGTCATTTGTGATGAATCAGTGTCATCAGCATAAATATTTTTAATGCATGCATGTACTGCTTAGTAATTATCCTTTTGTATCATATACGAGAGGAAAGGAAGTTGGCCCACACAAGCGTTAACTATTGGACCACGTATCTGATGTTTACAAAATGCTGATTGGGCGTGGATATTGTCGGCCCATTCATTGGGCTGTGATAAATGGGCCTGGCTGGTTTTTAGTTTTTTATTCCCTTTTGTTATGATGTTTATTAATTAAATTAAATTGCTAACTCATGTCATGCATATTAACTCTACTTAGGCATAGACAAAAACATATTATTTGAAACAAAAATGGGGTATAGATTAGCACAAATCACACCGAACTCTTGCAAATTATTAAAACGATAATGTTAAATTATGTCATGTCTCAATATGAGACCGCAAATCTCAAATTATGTTAAATTTCATCGTAATATGATTTCACGCAAGAACTACTATTCGTCGTATACAATGAAATGAATGAAGCTAAAAACATTAATATTAGACCTAACTTTCCCTTGAAATTAGTAGGTAAACAGTAGTTGCAAATTCCCCCTAAAGATTGCAAATTCCCCCTAGCATCGAAACAACAGTCACCAAGATCATATGG